>WAAB01024743.1:46167-68716 GCA_013389865.1 Piaya cayana
ATAACTACCTGAAAGGAGGTTGTAGAGAGGAGGGAGCTGGCCTCTTCTCCCTGGTGACAGGGGACAGGACAAGAGGAAATGACCTCAAGCTCCTCCAGGGGAGGGTTAGGCTGAACATTAGGAAAAAAATTTTCACAGAAAGGGTCACTGGGCACTGGAACAGGCTGCCCAGAGAGTTGGTTGAGTCTCCTTCCTTGGAGGTGTTTAAGGCACCAGTGGACGAGGCACTGAGGGTCATGGTTTAGTGATTGATAGGAATGGTTGGACTTGATGATCAGGTGGGTCTCTTCCAACCTGGTGATTCTATGATTCTTATAAATTCTAATGATGAGTGCAGTAAATATTTCACAAAGTAATGTAATATTCAAATCAAGATCTGTGTTAACCAAACAGTGAACAGGCTGTAAATGAAAACCTTCCATAGTCTTAATTTTTCTCATTCAATCCACTGAGTGTCCAATCTGATTATGTGCTATCACCAAATTACTGAATATCTGTGTTAATCAAAGTCATCATCAAAAAAAGCTGGTTTTTTTAGACTGATGACAAAACCAAAGAGGATCAAGATCTTGACAGGACCAAGACGGCTTTAACCTGGTTCAGATCAAATCTCGGTTGTAGTGGTACACAGATAATTTGAAAATTGCCATTGAATCAGCCACCTTATTTTCAAAATAACTTGTTCGCCAGCTCAGCTGAATTGAGGGAAGGTATTGACTCCAATTCTATAACTTAGCGGTGTGTAACGAGGCGGGATTTTCAACGCCTTTTCCCAACTCCTTTGCTATACGCCGCTGACAGACACCAAAGGCGAACAGCGCCGCCTCGCGGAGAAGCCCCGCCTCCTCCACGCCCACTCACTGTGGAAGCCACGCCCCGACCCGGGAAATCCTCTGCGCCCTACGCCGCGCCCGGGCGAGAGGGAAGCCCCGCCCCCTCGCTCGCTAGACCACGCCCCCATGAAACCCCGCCCCGCGCACGCGTCGCGCCCTCAGAGGCTCCTCCGGCCGCCCCGCCCATCCCGCCTATTCCTGCGGACGCCGCGTGGCAGGCGGCGGTTGGTCGCGCCGGGGCCGACCAATGGGCGAGCGGCACCTCAGGACTCGCGCCTGTCTCTCCGCCGGGAGGCGCGCGTCACTCCCTCCTCGCGCACCCGTCTCCTGTCGCTCGGCTGCCGGCGCCGCTCCGGAGGGGCGCGAGGCGTGATGAGGCCGAGAGCGCTGCGGGGGGTGCTGCTGCTGCTGCTGCTGCTGGCGTCGCTGGCCCAGGTCGCTCTCCTGGAGGAGGAGGAGGAGGACGGCGGCGGAGGTGAGCGAGGAAGGGCAGCGAAACTGCCGGGAAATGGGCTTCGAGCCGCGTTTTGGAGCCCTAGAAAGCGAGCGTCCTTTATCAGGCCTGGGCGGCGCAAGGAGCGATCTCCGTCTGTCCTGTGTCCTGAGACAGAAACGGGACGGGGCGTGTATCCCATTTATGTGCATGTGGATAAACTTTCCTGGATCTTATCTATATTCTAGTACTTCTCGAGGTCTGTTTTTAATGTTACTGTGAACTTCGCAACAGTCAAAAGTCTTGCTAGTTTTGAGCTGCCTCCAGCGCTCTGCCTGACCTTTCTTTTAACGTGGAAAACTCCAGACATAGGGGATTATAGAAGAGACCTCTGTTCAGCACGGAGTGTTCTCGTCTCCAAAGAGTGAACGATGTTTGGGAAAACGCTGTCAAAAAGAAAACACGCACTCGGGGGGACCTTCTGTCCAACTTCGAAAAAACATAATTGCTTAGACAAAACTTAATTCTGCTTTAGCTTAAATAAGAACTATTCCACTCTTTGCAATAGTAAACACTTCTTCTACGACTGGGGTCCTGGAGAGCTGGCTCATCACAGTGCTGTGAGTCTGTTCGATGTGAGGCAGTTCCATGTCTTATAAACACGGAATGAAAAGGAAGCAATTAGCCATTTTGGCAATTGCTGAGTTCTAAATTACCAGTGAATTTTAAATCCGACAGAGCACGTGTTTCCTTACCCCTTAGTTCCAGTAATTTGTGCATTCAATATGTTTCAAATTCATAGAATCATGAAATAGTTTGGGTTGGAATGGACCTAAACTATCATGTAGTTCCAACCCTTTGGGTGTTTTTTTTCCCCAGAAGGATGGCCTGGTATTGCAATTTTGTTGGTGTTTCTTCCCGTTGTCTTCAAGTTTCACTGATGCATATCTTATTTCCAAACTTAGCCGAAACAAAGCTTCTCAGCTCTTACCCAGTTTAGAGCTTGTGCATAGGAAGCAGGCATTTAAAATTGTGTCTTTTTTCATTTTAAATGTCTTTTGTGTGGATTTTTAGAAATCCTACATCTTTCATGTCTTCTTTGCTAACACTGCTGTATGTTAAGTATTGGAGGACTTTCAGAGAGACCAGATTATGGACGACCTGAACTCATGTCCTGCAAAATCGTACTCGGTCAACAGGCACTGAAACTTGGAGAAATGTGGGCACCTTATCTGTGTGACCAACAGAAGCATCTGTAGGATAAAGATCAAAAGATGGTTTTTGTAGGATATAGTGTCTGCACTAAGGAGATACATGTATTTCAGCTTAGAATTAAAAAGAAAGAGCTTCAGAGGAAGATTCTGTATAATGTCTGTTTCTCTGCTTTTAGCTAGGATCTGTGGTAGTCATTGCTTTATAAAATGGACAAAGCCCTGTACAGGTTTCCACTGCTGCCTTCACATGATGAACTAACACCTGTGGTGTTACACCAAAACTTGCATCCTGGAGCTGACAGCAGCAGTTCAGCTTCTCATGGGCCAGGCTTTCATCAGTGTTTCCCATGTGTGCTGTTCTTCTTGTATGAGTTCTCAGGTTCAAAGATGCACACTTCTGTGTCCAAGCTGAACAATAGTCCTTGTACAACTTGAATCTTTTTCCCACTTCTATTGTGTATCTCAAAATTGTGTGTGAATAATGAACTAGGCTTTAGTAAACCTTTATTTTAAAAATGCATGTACTTAGAGGTTTCTGGTTTTGTGTTTGAAATGCGTACCTGTATGAAGTGTAACAAATTTACTTTGCAACAAGCAAGTAAATTAATTGTTCAGGAGATGGAAAAGAATGGATTAAACCAGGCCTACTGCACTGTTTGGTTTTGGAAGTGAGGTTTGACTAGGGCAGTGAGGTGAATATGATTGCAGCAAGGTTATCCCTGGTCATAACTGTTACACCCTTTGAATCCTGTGGAAGGAAGAGGGATTGTGTAGACGTTCCACTGCAGAAAAGGTTGAGGAAGACTGCTCTTGACATTCATGTATCTGAAAACTGAGCTCATCCAAATGAGAAACACTCTGCACTGCCCACCTCAAAAGGGAACTTTCAGGCTGCAACCAGAAGTCAACATGAGCCAACAATGTGCACTTGCAGCCTAGAACTAGAAAGCCAACCATGTCCTGGGCTGCATCAAAAGAAGTGTGACCAGCAGGCTGAGGGAGGTGATTTTCCCGCTCTGTTCTTGTGAGACCTCACCTGAAGTACTGCATTCCGTTCTGGAATCCTCAGCAGAGGAAGGGCATGGAGCCCAGAGGAGGGCCGCAAAGTTCATCTGAGGGCTGAAGCACCTCCTATGTGAGGACAGGCTGAGACAGTTGAGCTTGTTCAGCCTGGAGAAGGCTTTAGGGAACCCTTGCAGCAGCATTCCAGTGCTTAAAGAGAGCCTACAGGAAAGCTGGGGAGGGGCTCTTTATCAGGAGGTGCAGGGATAGAACCTGGATTAACAGTTCAAAGCTGAAGGAGGGTTGATTTGTATTAAATATTGAGAAGAGCTTTTTTTTTTTCCTGAGAGGGTGGAACAACTTGTCCAGAGAAGTGGATGCCCGATCCCCAGAGGTGGTCAAGGCGAGTCTGGATGAGGCTTTGAGCAGCCTGATCCAGTGGGTGGTATCCCCACCCATGGCAAGGGGCTTGGAACCAGGTGATCTTTAAGGTCCCTTCCAACCCAGACCATTCTGTAATGTCTGGCTGTGGCTTCTACACATGTAATTCACCCTCGTTAAGAAAAAGTTATTAGGCCAGCCTTCCAATAAATACTGAAAGTTCAGAGAAGTTATTTTAAGGATGGCTTTTGTTCAGAGTAGCCAAACCAGCTTGCCAGCCAACATCATGTGCCTGAATTCTCAAAAGGAGTGTCATCCTCATCACAGTTTTTGCGTTGTGTAGTAGTGTGTTAAAATTTGCAGAAAACATTTGTTGGAGTAAAAGGCAGTGGCCTGTATTTTACTGAGGGGCAGGTTCTAATCACAGCTGTCAATTTTTAGTTTGGCCATCTGCTTAACAAGCAGCTTTAAGAAACAAAGAAACTTCAATTGGTGTGCAGGTAGTTATTTTCATGAGCTGTCTTATGCAAATGTTTATTAGGTACTTCTGCTGTTTCAGTTGTCACTGTTAGACTTATTCTGTATCTCTTCTGTTCATCTTATAAATCATTAATGCAAAGGAAAATTTCTTGCTTATACTGAAACGAGTCCAGATATCCCACTCCGGACCCATGAGCAACATGATCGCATCCAGGCCTGACTATGGGGTGGGGAGGGTGTTCATTTATCAATGCAGCGATCCAGAGGCCAATAAGGTCACTCCCAGGCTGAAAATCAAAAGCAATATTTATTCAGCTCTGGCAAACCTATACACACCAAAATACTGGGGTGCATAGCCAAGACATGGGGGTACAACTACCCAAAGTTACAGAAACAAATCTCTGAACACAACTCAGGTCCCTTGGATCCAATCCAACATGCACACCATAAGGTAATGGGAGGGAGGTGGAGAGAAAGAGAGAGAAGGAAAGAAGTCACCGTATCAATGGCAGCAGCAGCTTCTTCCAGGCCGTATGGTCCAGGCTGGGCTGATTAAAGTGATGCTCATGAGAGCTGAGCTGTGTGGTGCCTTGCGAGTTCTTCTATAAGGCCTGTCTGACGCCCGTCAGCACATGTTGGACCATTCTTGCCACATCGTGTCCTTCAGGAGGATCCAGCCTGGTATGGGGGGGCAGCGCCCGCCACAGAATCACCTGCCCCCACTGCAGCCAGCTCCAGACCCCAAGGAAAGGAGAGCAACGCCCACGCCTGCACCGCCCCTCCACTGAACCTGGAGCCACAGACGAGCTGGTGCCACAAACCAGACAAATGAGAAGTCTTCAGACAAAATGTTTAACGCAAAGAAAGAAATATAGTCAGGTTTTACAGCAGGTCTTTCAGTACCCATTCTAAGGGGGATGTTAGGAGTAGCTGGGGCAGCCCTAGGTGTTGGTGAAGCTGGAGATTACAGAGAATGAGTTTGCACCCTTGAGGACCAGTTTGTAGGTGTGGTTAACTTTTTTTTTTTAAAATGCACACCCTTCATAAGCCAGTTGTGAAAAGCTGGACTGAATGCTGTTATGTGCCATTGTCCTGCTTCCCTCTCCAAGGACAAGGAAGTGGGTGTCTCCAGTGTCCATGACAAAGGGTCATTTTCAAGGAAGTATTATACTGGCTGGCTACAAAGACACTTGCAGTGAAAGATACATAGTTGTTGCAGTAAAGGCTGGATGCTTTCGAAAACAACAGTAGGTGTGGTGGTCTTTTTTTCTGTTGGAAGGTGGGCAGTTTGAATGACTCACAGCCTGGTAAGTTTATTTTGGAGATACATGAGTAGAATTAGCTGGCGGCTAGGTTTGCGCAAATTCCTTTGTGTCATGAAAACTGAAGTGATTTGCTTGGGAAAGCAGCGGGTGTTGTACAACTTAGTGGATGTTCAGACACAGACTAACCATGAACACCCTGTGGTGAAACAACCTTGGAACTGCTGGGCATATGTGTAAACAGAAGTTTTGACTGCTGAACCCAACTGAGAACTATTTTTTTACCAATACAGTCCTGTAGGTGCATGACTGGCATAGATTCACTTTGAAGGGTGTCTGACAGTTCAGCGCTGAGATGCACAGGAGAATTATTTCTCCAAAACAACATGCATGCCCATCGTGGCAACTTGTCTTGGTTTTATACAGTGAACTGTTACATATTCCCCAAAACACCTATACATATTCATAACCTTTCCTTGTTTATTATTACAGTGAGTTTGAGAAGAGTCTTCCTGTTTTGTGCCTGGGCAGGATTTTCTCAGGGATGGAGTCAGTTGTCTTAACTTCCTTTAGCTTCAGTCTGTGTCCGTGTCCTCCAGATCCTTGCCATTTTTATCAGTGTTGTTTTCGCTCTTATCACAGGTCCAGATGACTTGTCCTGCTTATCAGAAATCTTCTAACAACAGACCCCCCTCCTACATAAAGGCTTATAGAAATATGTTGCTTTAGCTAAACAACTGCCATCCTGTGTATTCTTTAAGTGTGACCAGCTTCTATTCCACTATTCTTCAAGTGTCAGTTGCTTCGGCTAAATTATTACTATTCTGTTTACCCTGAAGTGTTAGTCCTTTCTTTGTTTTTATCTGGAGCTGCTAAACAATGGTTATCCTGTTCATCAATGGTTAATTCACCTAGACCCATATTAGTGCTCAGACATGAGGCATTGTCTGTTTGCAAATAGTGCTTTTAGCTGCTTCATAGATCAGATGAAACACTGTAGTTGTTAAAGAAACTTAACCCAGGTGACTACTGTTGTGTGATAAATGACCTCTTGTAATCTTTCCCCTCATCACCTCTAGTATTTTCATGGTGTATAAAGTTCAGCTCTAAAGAAAATTAATGCATTTTCTCCAGGAGCACATGTTGTTTTCTGAGAGCCTATAGTCTTATTTTTTTCATACCTTTTTCTAACAGGAAAAATAACTGTTGCAATTTAGCAGCGTAATTTTATCCACAGTGAGCTTGTTCCTCTGGTTTACTTTTTGTCTGAGAACAGTGAGGTTTGGTTTTAGCACTTTTTCATACCTGAATGCTACATATTTACGATTCTTGACTTTTAAATTTCAAATGAAATTGGTGTATTTTCAGAATTTTTGTCCAGAATAAATAACTTATATTATTTATTGTTCTTCTGCAGTAGCTGCTGTCTGCTTAGTCAAAAGCCAACTAAAGTTAAGTAGAGAAGAGTTTTGAGCAATAAACTTTAATCTTCTGGTTTGTTGTTTTGGGTTTTTTTGGTTGCTTGGTTGTTTTTTCTTCTAATCCTGGAACTTACCATGGTTGAAAGAACACTAGCTTCATTGTGCAGTTTTCATTGGGGATGAGTTATTTTCGTTACTTGTTCTGTGACTGAAATTTCTGAAGAGTACAGAGAAAGGTCAGCTTGCCCTGAATTACAGCAGTTTATTAAAAAGAAAATGAACATGTGAAAGATCAAATATTAAAGAAACCATCTAAAGTTCTAAGCCAGTGAAGCTTGAAACAGTTGAAATGCCTTGGCTTTAGATTTCATGTGCTAGCTTTGCTTCAGCAATTTAGCAAACCTGCTTTCTGCTTGAGAGGCATGCTCTGGACCCGCATTTTTTGTCTCCTTAAATCAAAGGCCTGCCCAAAAATTCTTCAAAAGAAGTTTTTACTTCATTCATTCAAACTACCAAGTGCGTAGTAGAGGGTTTTCACAGGACTCTTGTGATAAGCACTTACTCGTTTTATTTTACACTCACTCTGCAGTGTGGTGCTGATCCAGAGCAGAGTGATGCTCCTGTGGGTTGAAAGCCTCTTCAATGAATTGCCAACCTGAAACATCACTGTAACTGAAATCAAGATATATTGTAGTGGCAAGGGTAGCATTTGAACAGTAGGGAACAGAAGCAGTTTTGAAGTGCTGCCTCCAAACCACCTTGGTAGTAGCAAAATGATAATATTTGAGTTTATATCAAAACTTTCTGATTATTAGACCTTCAGAGAGGCACAGCAGCTGTGTTGTTACAGATGTAGTGAGTAAGAGTACAAAGGAAGCACTGGGGGTGGATAACATCTGCTTTTTTGTTACAAGACACCTAATTTTTCCAACCACAAGTTGCTGAACTTGAAGGGCCAGCTGTTTTGCTGCATGCGGGAGGGCTTGTTTGAAGTCAGGTGTCATCTGTGTGCCTTTCTTGCCCAACAAAATATGTTTATCTTCCCATATTTCAATAAGATACCTAAATTACCTTGGTAGCAGTTGTCATATAGGTCTATATGCATTAATTTTTGTTGTGTCTATTTTGTTAGTTTTCCCTGAAGTGCAAAATATTTATATTGTTAGCTGGTGTAGTGTGTACAAAAACTAAATGGTCAGACATCAGAGTCCAAGCTCTTAGCAAACTGAGGTAGCTGTCATTGCATGTGGAGCAAGAGCTAATCTATGTTGATACTTTTTTTTTTTTTAAGCACAGGATATTTTTAATGCATCTTTAACTTGGTAGTGTTAATGTTAAACTTGACACACTATAACCCATATTACATGCTTACCTTTACTTTTCCAGAATCTGTTACAGAAGAAGTTGACTATGACAGTGATGATGATGAAGATGACGAAGATGAGGATGATGATTCCGAAGTTAAAGAAGAAAATGGTGTATTGATCTTGAACGATGCAAACTTTGACACCTTTACTGCCGACAAGGACACTGTGCTGCTGGAGTTCTATGCACCTTGGTGCGTTCACAGCCTGTGGTACCTTCTTAGCTGCTGATTGGAGTGGGTGTTGGGGCTTTCTCTAACAGGACACGCTGCTAAAAAGTGAGCTTGGGTTACAATTTTAAAGGTTATGTATGTGTAGCTTGCCTGCAGAAGAATTGCTGGACTCCGCAGTAGTCCAGGGCAGGAGATGGTTCTGGTGGTATGGAGGTACCCTTTCCCTACCCATGTGCCATGTGACAAACAGCATGGTTTTTTTCCATGTGAGTTATGCTAGGGAATCCCATGCCAAGGGAAGCACAACCCTCATTCTGTCTCTGCCCCGTGTCTGTCAGGGATCAGAGCTGATCCCAGTGAGCCCTACGCACTAGTCTCACAGCCCGCTATCACGTCTTTGTGCTGCTCCACTGAGAACCTGTGCACTTGTTCATCTAGATGGAGGAAGCTTCAGTAGCAGAGGAATTGCTAGGAGGTTTTTCTTCTCAAGTTCGAATCTCTCTCCTTGCTAGAATAATGTGATATGAGTAAAGATACGCTTGTTTGTTATCAATTTAAACAGCACCTCATACATCTACTTAAATGATAATTCTGTTGGCATACCAGGATGTACAGTAATGCTAGTGCACTCAGGGGAACTACAGTGAATTTACCAACATACAACTGAGATGGAACTTAGGCCAGAATGTATCTTTTCTTACATTCTTACAGACAAAGATAATGGGGATAGCCAGTGGGGGAAAAATAGGAGTAGAATATATTTGCAGTTAGGTTGCTGAGTTAGTGTTGCAGCCTGAACCTGTTTTCCTTTGCACCTTACTGTTGTAAAGATAACCCACTCATTTGCCCTTTTTTAACTCAGGCCACTGATTAGAGAATTACATCCTCGTTTGGCTGCAGGTACTTTTTCTGCAGCTGTAGTTTGCCTGCCTGAAAGCTGAACATGAAGCTTGATTTTAGCCAAGCAGCAGGATGCATGGTCATCACAGACTAAACGCATCTTTTTTCTAATCCCAGTCCTACCAGTTGAGAGGCTAGGAAGTACAGACTATCTGCTACACACAACGTTTCCTTTTTTTTTTTCCTTCATTTTCCTGGTTTCATGTTCAGCTTGTCAAGCTATATTCAGCTCTTCTTACACTGGTATCCTCTGTCCTGCCAGCTGTTGCAGCAGGAGCCTGTATTCTTACCAAAGAGCTCTGGTGAGGCCAAGGAGAGAACAGGTGCTGTGATACCATGGTAGGTGTGAGATTTCCTTACACCAACCTAACTGCTGGTTCATTTTTCCCGTTAGTTCATTTTAGGGTGCTGGGTAGAGAAGATGAAGTCTGAGTGAGATGATACTGAGGACCAGGGAGGAAGGAGAAGCGAAGTACAAGGCTTGCAATTTTGTTGTAAAAGCAATTTTTTTTAAAATCATGGCTTTAGAAAACATNCAAAACCCAGAAAAGGTTGGGATTTGAGGAAACAGCACATTATTTACAGTTACTCTTTATCTCTCCATTATCTGAAAACATAAGAAGACAAACATTCTTATGCTGAGGTTGTGAACATCTGTCGGAAGGTATTCTGGAAACGCAGAGAAGAAAAATACCATTGTGGTTCTGTCATGCTTTATGTATCTCCTTGTGTCTTCCTCTGACAGGTGTGGGCATTGCAAACAGTTTGCTCCAGAATATGAAAAGATAGCCAAAACCCTGAAGGAAAATGACCCTCCCATCCCAGTGGCCAAAATAGACGCTACTGCAGCGACTTCACTAGCAAGTCGTTTTGATGTCAGTGGCTATCCAACCATCAAAATCCTAAAAAAAGGCCAACCTGTTGACTATGATGGTTCTCGGACAGAAGATGGTAAGTGCCAGTTGTTTGCAGTTTTCTAACAAAGCAAGGAAGTATATGTTCTTGATTCTTAACGTGACTGTTTTGAAGGACTTTGATCCCATGTTAAATAAGCGAAATATGAATGCTTAAATTTTAAAATGAATGCTTAAATTTTGCCTGTCTTCTCAGTTGACTACATGCTAGTGGGTAGTGGGTTACTGATGTTACTGATGGAAGGTTTCTAGAAATGTGACTTTACTAGAAGAGGAGGTGGTCTCATGCTTGCTGAAGAATCAGCTAATAAGAAACATCTGGTCTATATATTGCCTGTGTATAAAACCACTTGTTTGTTACTTGATGAATGTGTCCAGCTTCAGTCAGAGGGTGAAAAAAATACATTTTCTGTCTGGTTTGAGGTGGAATTCACATGCTATGGTGCTGCAAAGTACAGATCCTTGCTCTGCAGAAATAAAATGTTCTGTGGGGTGAAGAGAATATTAAAGATCCTCTTGGCAATACCAACAATGAGGTAAAGGATCCTGATGAACAGAGTGTTCTCATGTAAGCTTCACTGTTTGGTCTGAGGCCACACTTGCCACTGATTTAATTTCTTGATACAAACTTTTGCATTTGATATACTACCGTTACAATAATGCAGACTTGTAATTGAACTATTCAATTGTATTTCAGAAATTGTGACCAAAGTCAAGGAGGTTTCTGATCCTAATTGGACCCCTCCACCAGAAGCAACCCTGGTATTGACACAGGATAATTTTGACGATGTTGTGAATGGTGCTGACATAATTCTAGTGGAGTTCTATGCTCCATGGTAAGCAAGAAGGCAGTTACCTGTACAGCTGGCCTGAACATGCTTGGTGAACCTGTTTTCTGTTGTTAAGCCTCATCTAAAGAGGCTTGCTTGTGCAGGTGTGTGTAGCCCTGATGTACCTTAGTTCTAATCCAGACATGGGATCACATCATGAATCATTTGAAAATTAGATTGGATTTATGTCTCGGCAAAGGGTGGGCTCCAAAGCATCACTTTAGTGTCTCTGTATTTACTAATTCAGGAACACAATGAGAGATACTGAAAAACAAAAGGAGTTAGTTTGTCCTTAATTTTAAAATGGCATCTAAAAATGAACCTACCTTTAGTAATGTCGGGCTAGATTTAGAGACTAGCTTCAGGGTGGAGAGGCCAGTCTTGCTAGACTAAATTATCCTCTAAAGACTGAATAATCCCATTTGTACTTACTCTGTTCTGGAATACTTAACTCTTCCACTTCAGAGGCAGAAGGACTCCAGCTGGCAGGACTTGTGGCTTGTAACAACTGCCCTCAACTCTCCTTCCCTAGGTGTGGACACTGCAAAAAGCTTGCTCCAGAATATGAGAAGGCTGCCCAGGAGCTCAGCAAACGTACACCACCTATTCCCTTGGCTAAAGTTGATGCTACTGCTGAAACTGAGCTTGCAAAGAAGTTTGAAGTTACTGGCTACCCAACTCTGAAAATCTTCCGCAAGGGCAAACCTTATGACTACAGTGGTCCACGGGAAAAATATGGTATTGCAACTTCTGCCTTTTGTTTTTGTTTTTCTGAGAGCTTAACCACAAATGTTTTGACATCTATAGGACTTAGAAACTTGTTAACATCATAGCACTGGTAGTTGGGGAAGCCAAAGTGTATTCTCATACCTACACAGGCCCGCAGTATAAATTTGTCTCTAATTTTTATAACATCTTATGGCAGTACTATAGTTTTGTTTTAATATAAAGTAAGTTAAACATGCATGGTGAAGCAGTGGCAGCATGAATAAATGGGCAGCCTTTAATTGCACTGGAATGTGCCATAAGGGCTGTAAAAGTGGTCAATATTACGTTTTATTAAGAGGAAAGCCTTAAGACTATCCAAGTAGAACTTTGACTCACAGCAGAGTCACAAGACAGTGAAGAATCTGAAATTTCAGAAAGGAGGGGTGCTTGAAAGATCAGCTGATATCCATGGAACTCATGCTTGGTCATCTCTTCCAAAAGCAACCTGGAAGAGAGTATCCAGAACTGCAGCTTTGAAAACTTGGACTGAGTGTATTTGGTCTTTTAGTTATTGTAGGAAGGTTGCACAGAAAGAAAGACATCCATGGAAGATGTGGTATTAAACAATGTCATAGATGGGATGCCTGAACCTTTTGATTCAATAAATGTTCTAACAACTTCTTGGGGTTTGGTTTCTCTCACAGGTATTGTTGACTACATGATTGAACAGGCTGGACCTCCATCCAAACAGATTCAGGCTACCAAGCAGGTACAGGAATTTCTGAGGGATGGGGACGATGTCATCATCATTGGTGTCTTTAGTGGAGAGAATGACAAAGCCTATCAGCTCTATCAGGAAGCAGGTAAAGGCTGTTTTTAAAATATTAATGAAATATCTGTTTTGTTGAGATTCTGCCCAAAACTTTGAGCTTGGAGAGATCCTTAATTTCTGTTCCTAGTTCAGTGGGAGAGATTGAACAGAGATCTTCTGCTTATACTCAAGAAAAAAGCTTACACCAGATTTTGAGGCCATCACTAAAATATCAGCCAGTTACAGGAGATACCTCCTTTTGGCATTGTGTCCCTAAAAACTTGTGAACTAGAGAGGAACAAATCACAACTTCTTGGAGCCTTGCTAGCCTTGCCATCTGGTATTGCTTGTTTCTAATCTGACAGATCCAGAGGCTGGGCTCCGCCAAACTTGTTTGGTGTGGGGGGCCTGGAGAAAGAATCATCGCCTCTGGATCAGTTCAGCTAGACCAGTCCTTACAATGTTAATTCTTAAACCCTTCTTGGCCATGACACATTTTAATGACATTTGCCATCACACAGAGGAGGCCAAGCACTTGGAAGTGTTCAGTCCTTTTAATCAATCCCTGTCTTACATGACCGAACCACTCACAGCTACTATTGGTTTCAGCCAGAACCTTGAGAGCAATGTGGGCCATTCTTCTCCTGCCTATGCCTGCTTCTGGGTCTGCCATCATCTATAGTTAGATTAGAAACTGATTTGATTGATCCCGCAAGGCAAGATACAGAACTGTTTCCTACACTGCCCCAAGGCAAATAGATTGACTAGGTGAACTTGTGAGTTCCTTTCCAGGTCTACTTTCTGTCACATGGGGGAAAGCCAAGAGGCAGGAGTCGAATACACAGTGAAACAACTATTTGTGAGTTTGGAAGCTGTTTGAGGTTTTTGAAAATGTAAAATAACTCATCAAGGAGATGGATTGTTAAACAGCATTTAAATTGTGCTGCTCAAATTTTATGCATTTTCACATGCTTCTCACCCCTGGATGAGAGCTGCTCTCTGAGTCTCTGGATTGTTCCATATCCTCTTGAGAATGGGAAGAATTTCCTTGCAGTACAGTCTCAAGATTTCAGCTGAAGGCTGTCAGTTCTTGATAACTTCCTTCTCCCTGACCTTAATTTTTCAGCTAACGGCTTAAGAGAAGATTACAAGTTCCACCACACCTTCAGCAATGAGATTGCAAAACTGTTGAAAGTGTCTCCAGGAAAAGTGGTTGTCATGCAGCCAGAAAAATTTCAGTCAAAGCATGAGGCCAAGATGCATGTTTTGGATCTTAAAGTGAGTAGCTGGTCTGAAGTCTATGAAGTTTGTGTGCAGATTGAATATTAATTTTCTTTGTAAATATGAGCAGTTGGCATCTTCCTGGTAGAAGTACTCCACTGGATATTTGAGGCAACTTGTTTGTCCCTTGAAATTGTATTGTTCAAGAATCATTGAATAGGTTTAAAGGGACCTTAAAGATCATCTAGTTCCAACCCCTCTGCCATGGGCAGAGACATACCCCCAGACCAGGCTGCCCAAGGCCCCATCCAACCTGGCCTTGAACACCTCCAGGGATGGGGCAGCCACAACTTCCCTGGGTAACCTGTTCCAGCGTCTCACCACTCTCATAGTGAAGAAATTCCTCCTTATGTCTAGTCTAAATCTGCCCCTCTCCAATTTATAGCCATTGTCCCTAGTCCTGTTGCTGCAAGGCTTTGTAAAAAATCCCTCCCCATTTCAAGCGTGAAACCTTCTGTAGCTGGAGGAAGATGGCTTCATCGGTTTGCTCTCCTTGATCAGGTAGCCTGTAAAAGAAGGGTTTGTGAAATTAACTTAGATTACATAATCAAGTAATAATTTACCATTACAATATCCAGTTTAAGCATAGAAGACTAATTTAGTGCTCAGGGATTTAAGGACTGTGACAGCATCATTTATAGCTTGCCCCTCTCATTCATGTATGGATCAATGCTAGTTTTCAGTAGTGTGTAAAAGAAATGCCACTTAAATCTATTTGTCTGATGTCTTTTCCCATTTTTTTTAAGCAGGAATCAACAGATGGATCAGAGATTAAAGAGCACGTTCTGAAGCATACTTTGCCTCTGGTTGGTCATCGCAAGCCTTCCAACGATGCTAAAAGATATGCTAAGCGTCCTCTAGTGGTTGTCTATTATACTGTAGACTTTAGTTTTGACTATCGTGTTGGTAAGTTAGATTACCATTTTTCCACTTTGGGAGGAAGTAAGCAGTAAGTAACTAGAAATCACTAATCCTACTGTCTTCTGGTTTTTCAGCCACTCAGTACTGGAGAGATAAAGTCCTGGAAGTGGCCAAAGACTTCCCTGAATATGTCTTTGCTGTTTCTGATGAGGAAGATTATTCTTCTGAAATAAAAGATTTGGGACTGCTTGAGAGTGGGGAAGATGTCAATGTTGCAATCCTAGATGACGGTGGCAAGAAATATGCCATGGAACCAGAAGAGTTTGACTCCGATGTACTCAAGCAATTTGTGCTGGCATTCAAAAAAGGTACAGTTTCTAAAATAGGATTCTAAGCCATTTACTTTGTCTTTCCTTTGTTTTCTAAGAGTTTTTGCTGAGGCAATGACTGCAATAAAATCATGTATGCAACCACAAAGTGCTCTGTGGCTTAGCACTTTTGGATGTTCTTTTTTTTTTTGTTTGTTTTGGTTTTTTTATCTCAGTTCGTTAGGTTTGCTTGGACTGTGCTGTGGCATCTGGCTGTATTGTAACACTCTGTTTGACAAGCCTAAAATGCTCTTGCAGCTTTGAGGTGCAAGTTGGTCATTAATATCACTGTCAAATACATTGTGGCTTGACAGGCATAAAAAGAAGGAGAAAGGTTCTAGTGAACTGTGAAACAAATTGTTGCCTGTATTTCACAAGGTTATTGTGCTAAAACGGTATCAGCAGGGTAGCCTACATTGCGTGCAGAGTTAAGTTCATTTCTTCACGCAGTAGTTTTTGCTGGCAGGAGGATGTTCTTCTCCCCTTTCTTCTTTGTGAAGATTGTAAAAATTGCTTTTACTGTATTCTAACAACAGTGCGTGTTTTGCTTCCTTCTAGGAAAACTGAAGCCTATTGTGAAGTCCCAGCCAGTACCCAAAAATAACAAAGGGCCTGTGAAAGTGGTAGTGGGTAAAACTTTTGATGCTATAGTAATGGATCCAAAGAAGGATGTTCTCATAGAGTTCTATGCCCCCTGGTGTGGACATTGCAAGAAACTAGAACCAATATATACTGAGCTAGGCAAAAAATACAAGAATGAGAAAAACCTAGTCATAGCCAAGATGGATGCTACTGCGAACGACGTAACAAGTGACCACTACAAAGTGGAGGGATTCCCCACTATTTACTTTGCTCCAAGGGACAAGAAGAACAACCCTATTAAATATGAAGGCGGGGACAGAGATTTAGAGCATTTGACCAAGTTTATAGAGGACCACGCCACAAAACTCTCCAGAAGAAGAGAAGAGCTTTAGATAGGATGAGGGTGGTGAGGAAAAATTATTTGTACGCTGTAGTTAAAAGCAAGTTACTGACAAAACTTCTGTGAGAGAAGAATTAAGCAGTTTGAACAAGGAAATTCTTGAGCAGCAAAGCAATTACATTGTCTTCTTTTATATGGCAGGAAAGTTCTTCTGGACACTGAACTTTCAGATGTGAATGTCATGTGTTAATTACAGTTTTGATCTTTGGAGAAAAAGACATCCTTTATGTTTTTTTGTGACTATCTTGACCTTGATTATTTGATTCCAATACAGCTGTTTTTTAAGTTAAAAAGTATTGCCAAAAAGAAAGAACAAGATCCCTCTGCCAGATTTGTTTTCTTTGTTGGTATGGTTACTTGGGGGAGGGAGGTGGGGAGGGGCGTTTCTTTGAGCCAGTCTCTCTACTGTTATATTTCTATATACCTGTTCATGTGACTATATCTGTGTCCATTGGGGCAAGAATAGGAGTTTTCCAAAGTGTAGACCAAAAGTTTTTTTTAATTTTCCTCTCTTAACTATTCCATATTGACTCATTTATATCTTTGTCTTCCCAAGTATGTTTTGGAGTAATAGGAGTGTGGCAGAAGGATCATCTAGTGGGTGGCAATGCTTGGATTCTGGTATTGGATATGTGTGTTACTGTAGTCTTTCCCTTTGTAGAAATGAAAGTTTGGTAGTGATTCTTCTTTGAGGAAATATACTGAGGCCTTCATTCCTGTGGCAGTTAGCAGAGGTACAAAAGATGATCACGAGTACTCTGTGCTTCACCTGACAGTATGTGCATTTAAAAGTGGATTTTGGTCTTGAATATCCCAGTTTAATTATGTCCATAAATTTATGGGCTGTGTTGGGGTGGCAGGCTTATATACTCCAGAAGCACTGTCTGCCTCTTCTCAGAGCTGTGATGCTGTGGTTTGTGTGACTTGAGTGTCACCAAGGCAGTTTTGGCACGTATTTTGTTTTACAGGTAGTGTTGCTCTTTCCTAGTAGCACTGTTTTCTCTTGCAAAAGACCAGTCTCATCAGTCCTTCTTCAATATTTCCTTGTCACTGTATTTTTAAACTTTTTCAGGGTGTCCAATCTAAAACCGACACCCAGACTTTTTTTCTTCTGTTGAGATGCAGTCTTGTGTGTAGCAGGCGTAAATACATGCCCAGAAGGTGGCTGTTAGGGTACAGTCCAAGGACCCAAAGGGGCCTGCAAGGGGGATGCACAGTCCTTACTCTTTCCTACAGCCCTTTGCATCTCTGTTGAAAGGGTGTGCCTCCCTGCTGCCTTAACAGGGGACTGTTCCTCATTGACTGTTAACAACCTACACAGAAAAGCATGACTATTGAATTGTTCGTGCGGAGGTATTTGAAATTGCATGAAGGCTTTCTCTTAAATAGCAATTTAGCTGAACCTAGTGAACAAAACTCACTAGCAGATTTGAGTGAAGGGGCAGTATCAAACCTCCATGGAGTGCTGGGTGTGCTTCAGTGCTATTCATCTCCTCTTGTTTACCAGCAGATCTGGGAAGTGCTAAGCAACTATTCAGGATCAGATCTCAATTGCTGCTTTATTTTAAAGCAGTATAATAATTCACTTCAGGCCTGACCTGGTCAACCTCCTTTTTTCATAGCAGAAGGCTTTTTGTCTACTGTCCTTACATATACAGGTATATGTTAAGCTTAGGCAATATTTCACTTACAGCTCTCATAGCAAGTGCATTATCTTCCCATAGCTTGCCACTTCTGTTTGCAGATTTTCTGTAGAGCTTTCGAAGGCTTTTATAGGTCTTTAATGTCTGTGCACAGACAACATGACTGAGATCAGAATTAGCTGAGCACCTGCTTACATTAAAGGTGACCTTTTGCAGCTTTAGAAAGTATACGTAAGCAAAGTGGCAAGTTCCGTCCTGTCTGCCAGTTAAGACCAACTCTGTTCTTCAAAGTCATCACAGGCTTTTTTAATCAGTTGTTAAACATAGTTCAGTTTCTATTTCCAAGCAAATACCTCACTTAATACTGCAGGGAACTAAACTGCTCCTGATTATTAGTTAGTTGCAGGGGTATCTGCAATTCGGCTTGTTTGACGTGCTTTAGTTGCAGAACTCCCTTTTTCAGTGCAGAGCAGAGATCTGCAGCCATAGCTGAAAGCACTGAAATGCTGTAACATCTTGTCTCAGTTGCCAGGTTTTTGTGGTACTTCATCTGTGGTATTGCATGGCTTGAAGTATGGCAGTGTGGCAGGAATCACTGCTCCCAGTTGCCATCTACAAAGGGCTCACCTTCTAATCTATTATGGTTGGACTTGATGATCCAGTGGGTCTCTTCCAACCTGGTGATTCTATGATTCTATTCCTGCCTGGACCCAGGAGACCCATGGTAGGTTGTGTGAAGCCATGCAGCTGTGGGCACGAGAAGCTTTCTCCTGGCATGTGCAACCTGTTTTGGTATCTGTGCTCAGGATCCCACAGAGCTTGTTTTCTTTCAACTTCTTTGCAGGTTGCTCTGCACTAAAGCCTGTTCTTTACACACAGCGGTGCATGCTTTCAGAGGCTACAGACTGATCTCACATAAACATTAGTGCTGGAGTTTGTGCCATGAACAGCTGGTTTTATATGAAACCACTGTGCTCTTACTGACCCTTTGCAACATCTACACTGTTTCTGAAGGTCTGGACAAGCTCCGTAACCACAAACACACCCTGAAATCTAAATGATCATGTCTTTGCAGAGGCTGAGTGAAATTCCTTCAGTCTGGAAGGTCTTAGATCTGAAGGGGTATGGCCATTCTCCAGGTTAATTTCCACAAATAGCGAGGAAGAGATCTGCTTTGTAAATTACCATGAATCCTTACTGTAGAAAGATGGAAATTTCAGTTTCAAAATGCTGTTTGTCCAAATCCCAAGCCACGTGTGGGGCTTGATTAACAAAGATAAAGGAGATGAAACTATACTTAATCTAATCATTCAAGGAAAACCCTTGTTAAAATCAGTAACCCAGTCCTCTGATGGAATTCTGTATACTGAGTTTTTTTACAGCTGTTTTTTTTGTTTTCCCAAAGTGAAAGCTGATGATTGTCAATCTGTTCTTGATTATTCCCCTCCTCCTTGTTTTGTCTAAGTTACAGTAGTCTTCCTGAAATGCAGTATGTTTTGCCTTACAATAGGGGGGAATTGTTCTGCAATAGAGCCTGGTAAATTGCTGCTCAAAATGATAGAAGCAGTGTAAAAGAAAACAAACAGAAGGTGGTCTCAGAAAAAAAGCAAATGATAACTCAAATTTCCATAAAGTCAGGGAGATCAAGGCTATACAGGACCATTTGCATACCTATTCTGACATATATATATATATCAGGCCATGAGTATTCAGCTGTTTGCTTTCTACTTTCCATATTCAGCCTAATAACTTGCATTTAACCTTATGCATTTGTTCTAAAAGTGTGTACCACAACCAGAGGTCCCTAACTTGTAAGTGCAGAGCCTGTTCTAATGTTGGTTTCTAAACCACAGAATACATTCAGGACATGCATGGCTTTCAAGAGGCATGTTGCTTGCTGATCTTTGCATTCACTTGCAATGTGAAATACTTTGTGTTAAGTTTGTTAATGCCTCTATGCTTTTTTGTTTTTAGTCAAGTAGTCTAATATGGCTGGTGGTAGCTCTTCTTTTTTGTTTAAAGTTGGTATTTGGTCTTTTACAGTTGCAAGATGATCCACCAACTAAAGGATAGCCAGTTAAACTCCACTAGCCTAATTAAGCTGTAGCTCTTCAGAGAGATCTTCACAGAGGGCTGGGTGCCAGGGGGTAGAGCTTTGTTCGAGATCCTTTCAACTAACCTGAAAGCAGTAATAGAGCACACTACTACAGCAGATATAAAAATTGATAGAGGTGTCTGTTGGTGTACTGACTGGTCCATTGAAATGTAAGTGGCCTTACTAAACTGCCTACCTCTATTTTTCCAAGATCACCCTTAATGTTCAGTTTGAGCAAATGAGCCAATCTTCAAATAGAAAATTCACTTTTTAAATAAAAAAGGTCATATTTGGCTTTGTTATTCATTCTTTCGTTTCCAAGATGCATCACAAGTACTGGGATCCTTGAAGTGGGCTGTTTTCTATAGCAGTGCAGCAGCAGGTGTAAGGGCAGCTCTTCCTCGTATTGGAAGCAGTCCTAAAGAACAGGTAAGAATCAAAGTCTTTGACTAGTGATGTGACAACAGCTTCCGTGGTGCAAACAATTCAGTGTTTGGTTGGGGTTTTTTCCTAACAATCCAACCAGTTTTGCTGAGAATTGTAGGAATAGTCAACGTTGAGCACATATACAGTAGTCAAACGCTTCAGCCTGAGAGAGTCCTGTTGAACTCAAGTCATCCTTTCAGCTGTGAAACAGTCCACTTTGAAAGACCAAGCCTAACTCATCGGTAGAAAATGTACTATTTGGAATGGAAGGAGGAAATTGGGATAATGAGTGGAGATCACTACACATATGAAACCAGCACTACCTGTACTACAGGTAATAACGTGTATGTGCCACTAGTACAAACAGCTCAGTAACTATGTCAGTGCAAGAAAATCTGAAAGAACATTTAATCTGAATGCATCAGGTCAGACATAGAATAAGTAGAACAGTGAAATTATTCTAGTGGGAACTGTAGATCTTGTGTTACTGTTTAAGAAGGAAAAAAAAAGAAATTCCACAACACTGGTTTGGTTTGAAACCTTCGTCTTACTATTTTCATCTTGCCACTACCTGAAATCAGCACCTAATTTAAACCACGCTTTTAATGGTGGTAAATGAATGAATGAGCATTCCCTGGCCCAAGAGAAATGTTTCTCTAGTAAACAAAGAAATTAATGGCTAAATTTGCTTCATTGACATCAAACAGTCCATCAGATACATTCAAATGTACACTGCTGGACTCATTTGTTTGCCTCTAGAGAGGAATGGTTATTTTGTCATTCTCTAGTGTCTATGGTATTTCATTGGTGTCGGGGATGCACCTGCAGGGAAAAAATGGATGGGAAGAATTCAAGCACCTTGGGCACGATTTTTTTTGTTTTAACATGGTAATCAGCATTATTTCTTTATCTGCTTTAAAATACAAGCTTGTTCTTTATGTAGTAGTTTAAAACCCTGTTGGCAGATCCTTCATTTCTTCTTATATGCCAAAAATACTGACACATTTTACTTTCCAACTGCCTAGCTGTAGTGATCTGAGATGCACCAATAGATAAGTGACCCTTTAGAAGTGCTTCAGTGTGCTCTGAATCCCCCTTTATATGACCGGGTATACTTTGAGAAGTGACATCCTTGCACCACTTCACAAAAATACTTTGCAATATCTCTAATTGTGCTAAATTGTATGTATTTATAAATTGTTTATTCATAATTGAGGCAGTTTTCAAAACCAGGTCAACTACTTCAGATATTTCTATTAGCTTCAGAAATACTTTGTTTTTCTGAGGAAGAACAGACACATCTCTGCCCATTACTTAATTTAAAAAAAAAAAAAGTTTATTTCCCTAGTTACCTGTGCTGTCCAGCCTTCCTTCAAACCACCCTTAGCTCACAAATATCCTGAATTCTTCAGTCTTTGACTTTCCTGAGGTGCCTATGTTCCCTGAGCCCAGATTTGAGATGATCCATGAACCCTTGTGGTTTCTACTAACATATGCAAACCGGTATGTTCTTCAGTTTCTCCTGGAACATTAAAAACTCACAATTTCCCATTCATTAAACCCTTTACTTAGAGTAGAGGCAGGTTGGAACTGGCATGATGATGATTATTTGCTTCCTCCCCCTTTCCCCACTTGCAGCCCTGGTAAAGTGTGCCTCACGGGCAGCTGATATATTGGCTCATACACCCAGCTAAAGGCAGGGCAGCGGCTGCAAGGAGCATGTGAGGCCTTTATGGCTGAGCACTTCTCCATCCTTTCTGTCACCCTGATTCTTGGACACGCAGGAGCAATACTGGCCACCGTGTGTTCTGCTCAGCTGCCACAACATGGTTCAGAACCGAAAGGCACTAAGCTGGGTGGAATTGCGGATCTGCTGGAGGGTAGGGAGGGTCTGCAAAGGGACCTGAACAGGCTGGACCACTGGGCAGAGACCAATGGCATGAGGTTTAACAAGGCCAAATGCCAGATCTTGCACTTGGGGGCACAACAACCCTATGCAGAGCTACAGACTAGAAGTCTGCCTAGAAAACTGCCTGGAGGAGAAAGATGTGGGGATGTTTGTTGACAGCGACTGAACATGAGCCAGCAGCATGCCCAGGTGAGCAAGAAGGCCAATGGCATCTTGGCCTGTATCAAAATTGGTGTGACCAGCAGGTCCAGGGAGGTT
>WAAB01024744.1:9080-20370 GCA_013389865.1 Piaya cayana
GCTGGGCTCTTCTCCCAAGGGACAGGGGACAGGACAAGAGGGAATGGCCTCAAGCTCCACCAGGGGAGGGTCAGGATGGACATTAGGAAAAAATTCCTCACAGAAAGGGTGATTGGGCACTGTCAGAGGCTGCCCAGGGAGGGGGTTGATTCACCTTCCCTGGAGGGGTTTAAGGGACGGGTGGACAAGGTGCTGAGGGACATGGGTTAGAGATTGATGGGAATGGTTGGACTCGATGATCCGGTGGGTCTCTTCCAACCAGGTGATTCTATGATTCTATGATCCCCGCTGGAAATTCTGATGGTTTCAGCAGGAATGCACCTGCCCGACAACCTTACAAGGAAAAGACTCCATCTTTGGCTCAGCCGTGATCATCTGAACAAAGTCTCACCTTATTCATGGTCTTGGCATTTTGCTTAGCGAGCACTTGCTCCATCGCATCCATGGGAATCGAATACTTCAGCTGGTCTGGGTGCTGACGATACTTCTTTTCGCTGAGGATCTCCGTGGCTTTTTTGGCCTTTTCTACATCCAGTGACTGAATCGGGATCCAGCCAACTCCTCTCAACCAGTTATTAAAGTCGGCTTTGTACAGATTCTTTTAAAGAGAAACAGTGAGACAAGGAAAATCAGAACACTCTTACACATTAAAAACAGGTAAGGCCTTAAAACTTCTCATGGCCATTCATTTCTGAAGGAAAATTTAGCCAAGCCTGCTATAATTGCTATAGTTTTCCATATTCTTAGTGTAATAATACTAGTAAAGAAATTCTTTTCCCTAAATTAACACGTAGAACACATGCAACAAACCAAATGCACAGTCCTACAACAAATTTGTGTGGTAAAATGAGAATCTGACAAAGACATAATTTTTTTTTAATATTAGTAGATTTNATACACATAAAGAACAGGTTAGGCCTTAAAACTTCTCGTGGTCATTTGTTTCTGAAGGAAAATCTAGCCAAGCCTGCTGTAATTGATATAGTTTTCCATATTCTCAGCGTGATATTAACAACTGTTGATGTGTTACTAGTAAAAAAATCTTTTCCCTAAATTAACACATAGAACACATGCAAGAAACCAAATTCACAGTCCTAGAACAACTTTTGTGTGGCAAAATGAGAATCTGACAAAAATATAATGTTTTTTTTTTTAATATTAGTAGATTTAGTTCACAGTAGAATTAATTCATAGAAATTGTTTCAACAATAGCTCAATAGGCTGATTATACACGGTCTTGAATAGATAGTATTACTATTTAATTGAGTTTATAACATGGGTTCAGAACAGACAAAGGCATAAAAATGCTGTGAAAATAAAACCTGTTCCTGAACTGCAGAGTTAGGAGCAGCACAGGGGATAACAGAGCCTGAGAGAAAGACCACGTGCTGTCACAGCATGTGAATATAGAGGAAAATTTGTCCTGAGGTATCACGCTCCCCTCCCTGCAAACAGCCTGAGCTACAGAGCCAAGCAAGCCCAGGCAACTCAGCATTTCAAATCTGTCCGGTGACTGCTAAATAATGCAGATTAAATTAAATATTTTGCGGATAAACAACTAGACCCCAAAGTTATGCTAGTGAAAAAGAAATGGAAACAAGTCACAAAACTCAATAGAAATGAATCCTTATCACACATGGCACACGCGCCTCTTGGAGGATAAAGGCAGGAAGGAAAACTGAACAAAACAAATCTCAAACCCCCAGGTATAAGTCAGTTGCGACTATATTTTCAGTAAACTTAAAGAAAATATAGTAAGAATTTAGGCTCTGTACACATGCTATTATCTCTGACAATGTGAATAATAATCCTAGCAATAAGACATTGTCATTTCATAACCAACTACGAAAATACAAAAATCAGAAAATACGTTAATTGGCTGAGAATTAGCCAGATATGGAGAGTTGTTACTTGCTAGGTAGGTTCTCTAGAACTTATCAATTACACTTAACTGATAAACTTGGGAAAACAGAGAGCTCCAGGTTAGACATTTTTATCTCAATCTGCTGTTAATCCAACATAATTCATTCTTAGCCTTAAAACGTTAATAGAGTAAGACAGTCATTATGAGAAGACAAAAAAAATGAGCTGGTTAATCATTACGTACATCGCTCTGAAGCTGCATCACGTTTCTCGATAGCTCCAGATTCACGGCATCAGGCAGGAGCGTGTAGTCGTGAATCAGCTGTTTGTAGCCAGCGTTGGAAACTGCTTCCTGGGCTTTCTTGGCGGCCGTCACGCTGAACATATCCAGCGGAGTGTGGTATTTGGTCTTGGTGACTTCGTAGTCCTTCTTATACTCACGATCCGACTGTATTTTGGCCACGTTCATGTAATGAACAAGTTTAGGATCATCGTGCAGGCTACGGTACCCAACCTGTTTGCCTTTATCTTTCTCATAGGATTCCTTGTACTTGTACTAGAGAGAAAGGAAAAGAAAGCCTTACCCACTTTGGAAACAGAAAACGTACTTTTGATAATTTTAGCCCCTTGAAACATCCAGTGGGTGCAACTGCAGCGCATTCTATAAACTCATACGTTGTTTTTTAGACAGCACAAGATTATTTAAGTTAAATAAAAAGAGAACTGCTGGATTTTTCAGCCTGTTTAACTCCCCAGTATAGGCCTAAATCTAGACCTGCAGTTACACTCCCTCCCTCATCGTTGCCTGTTCCATGTTTTCTCTTTCTGCCATAGACTGCTAACTCCAGGAACATTCAGATTCTAATAAAAACACTATATATAACATGTTATTGAAAAGGCTAAGGCTACCATACAACTGGCTGTTCCAATATTCAGCTATGGGATGGAGGCACACTCAAGCACAGAATCAAAGTCCTTTGCAGCCTCTTGCTAAAGTTAATGGATTTATTTCTGTGTCCAGATCTCCCTTCATCGTGTGTGTCAGACAGATCACAAAGCTCTAGTGTTGCCAATTGAGGCAGCTGCCTGCAAACAGTCATGTTTGAATGGTTGGACTCGATGATCCAGTGGGTCTCTTCCAACCTGGTGATTCTGTGATTCTGATTCTGTACCTGAATGCTACAGAAGTAGAACTGCAGGTCTCCAGCACATAAAACCAGCAGCCCCAGCTCACCGGAGCTCACACACTTCATGGTACATTTCCAAAGAAACAGGATTTTCTGGAGGTTCGTGTAAACACCTGAAACCCCTCGTTATTTCACAGTATCATCAGAGTTCCAATTCCCAGTTAAGCAGCACAATAAGCTACAGAAGCTGTAACTCAGTGGATGTTTGTATCCCACCTCATGTAAACTTTACTTACATCACTTGCGATATTTCGATGAGCTTTGGCAGCGATGATAGGAATGGCATCGGGTTTGAGATCGTATCCTTTGGCAATGGTTTTTTTCCAGTCTGCTTTGTAGTTGGCCTTATAGGAAGAAAGGTGTAAATTTGCAATGTTACCAGTAGCAATTGTAACGACGTTGTTTAAGCCTGTACTTTTATTATAGTTGTAGGAATCAAAATACGCAGTTTAGTTTGTGCAATTACAAGGAATAATGTTAATCTGTATATAAACTATGATTATACCATGATAAATAAATCTACTACAAAGATAGGAGGGTCCTTCAATACAACCAGTGTAATTCATGTAGCTAAGTCCTTAATTCCTAAGATTCCTTTTACAGTTTTTATGCAGAATGGCTGTATCAGGGGCACATTTGTCCTTGCTTAAGCAAAGTCCTTTTTCATTTAAGTGAATCTTCAGAGATTTCCTCCTCTTAGCTTCAAAATCAGTCCTGCAGTGACTGAAGAAAGCAGTCTGGCCGATTTTTTATTAGCATAATAAAGTTTCCAAACCTAGAGGAGTTCGAATAATAAGTCACGCTCCTTTTTTCATTCAGTCTATCCACACAGTTCAGCAATAAAGCGCTGAATGTGTTTACGTTCACGAGTGCTCAGTTTAAAAATGTGATTATCAAGCACAAAACTCATTAATTTCTAGAAGTAAAGGTTTAGCTGAGCTCAGAGCATGCACATTTCTGTGTTCAGCATCACAACACGAATAAATAAAAATAGAACTAATATCTAATTGAACGTATTGGTTACATGCTCACATCACTCAAATTGTAGGCGTTGACCCTGGCTTGGATAAACTGAGGAACGTCAGGATCCAGAGTGTATTTGTGTTTCACTTTTTCACCCTCTTGCTTGTATGCTACCTGCAAGGAAAAATAAAGAAACGTTTGATGATTACAGGATAGGTACTCGTGTCAACAAATAGAGACAAGGCAACAACACTTAACTCTTACCATCAAATTGCAACTTTGCTATTTTTAGTTTTCAAAATCTAAAGGGTTTTCAGATGGAATATCAGACAATAACATACAAATCACAAACGTGGTTAAAAAAAAATCCCTCTATTGCATTAATGATGAAGAAGTTTCTTACATCGCTCAGTTGCTTGGTGTTGTGCTGAGCTAAAACCATTGGTATTGAGTCCGGAATGCTCGTAAATTTGATGGTGTCTGGGTGCTGGCGGTATTTCTTTTCGTTTAATGCATCCCCGGCCTTTTTAGCTTTTTCGACATCCAGAGAACCAAGAGGACTCCATCCAATCCCCTTGAACCAGCTGTTATACTCCTCTTTGTATGCGTTCTGAAGGAGAGAAAGCCAACATGGACCAACGTTTCCCCACAGAGCTGCAATAATTCTGTTTAAAACAACCATCACAGAGTCTAGATCGTGTGTTTTGCATTAGAAGAAAATACTTCTAACTCCTTGAGAGGAATAAGAGATATTTTTTACGTTTCCCTGTGATTCATAAGGAAGACAACAGAACTATTGTATTTTTGATTCATGACACCTTTCTTACAAAACATCCCTTCAGTATTTACTAACCTTTTTTGTTTTAACCCACATGAAAAAATTAACCACTGTTCAGTTCTTAACATCTAAATTACCACATGGTGACCATTTATCATGGTTTATTTTGTTCTGTTTCAGGAGACTGAGAGACTCGACCTTACACAAAGTTCCACAAAGAAGAGGCTCAATGTTTTACTTATTTATCCTGCAGTAAAATACACGGAATTCATGGAATGCAAGTGAAAAATTGATCCTGGCTACAAAATATGCAGACAGTTATCAGATATAAACATTCGAGTAGGGTTAACACACAGTCTGAATGCAAAGAGGCTGTGGCCGCTCTTTTTTAAGACTCTTCTAACTCCAAAATAAGTGATTCTCCACGGGGACCCATAAGGAGCCAAACTTCGCAGTATAAAAAGAGGTACAAGCAACCGTGCATGCCCAGTCAACCATTTAAAAGGATGGAGAAGGCCCTAGGAGAGATCTCCTGTGCTAGAGAGCTCTAGAATATATTTCTAATAATGTCAATAGTTACACGTTGTCCACTCCTTCATCCCAAAGAGTTAATAATAGTCCAACTACACTATAATATGTATTTCACGTGACATCAAAGCAAGACAACTTAATAGAAGTATTAAAAAATAACATAAAATTGATGCAAAATAAAGTTTTCTGAGAAACCGTGAAAAAGAAATTCACTTGTATTCAATATTCCGTAAGTCTGCTCTCATAACCCTGTGGAGCACAACTCACCTGGAATTCACTATTTCTAAACGCCTCTATCAGCTGATAAAACTTCTGGACGGGATCCTGAGGGACATGGGTTAGTGATTGATGGGAATGATTGGACTCGATGATCCAGTGAGACTCTTCCAACCTGGTTGTTCTATGATTCTATGAGTCTGATGTTCCCCATGGCATAGGACAAACAGATCATGCCCATAGAGTAATGCCAGTTTTCACTGAACAGAAACTCGTATCTTACTGTTCCCAGTATGCAGGAAAGCATCTATGGAATTACAGCCCTCGGAACACTTACATCGCTCTGAATCTGCATCATGTTCTTGGCAAGCTCCACGTCCATGGCATCCGGCAGGTAAGTGTAGTGATGGATCAGATTTTTGTAGTGAGCGTTGGAAGCTACATCCTGCGACTGTTTAGCAGCCTGGATACTGTACATGTCGGGAGGCGTATGGTAGTTCGTTTTGGTCTTCTCATAGTCCTTCTTGTACTCACGCTCAGACTGAATCTTGGCTACGTTCATGTAGTGGACGAGCTTCGGGTCGTCTTGCAGGCTTCTGAAGCCAACCTGCTTCCCTTTAGCCTTTTCATACGCTTCTTTATATTTATACTAGAAACGGAAGAAAGAGATCAAATGTACTGTGGCAGAGCAAGTGATGTCTATGCTAACACAAGAGAAAAAGCAAAGTTGTCACATCATCCATTGAAAAAAGAAGCTGCAAAGCAGCCCAGAAAGATCAGCATCTCCTTAGTGGTTGATCCAGCAACTGTCCCTGCGTGAGCTTTTGTTGCTCCAGCTGCACACAACAGGTTACAAACACCACAGTGACATTTATCAACATCAGCTTATCTTGTGAGGAAGGGGAAACCTTTCCTAAGTGCTCCTGTGTTGTCAGGCGTTTGAAAAATATCACATTAATTGAGACAATCCTTCTCGTGCGTTTGGAAGGAACAGCAAGCAAATGGAAGACAACTGGACAGCTTCCTCCGGTTACATGAAACCACTGAAACACATCCCATGATATACAAATTGCTCCTTCTGAGAGCCATGTTCCACTGTTTGATAGGAATGGTTGGACTCGATGATCTGGTGGGTCTCTTCCAACCTGGTGATTCTATGATTCTAAGTCTGTTAAGGAGCACAGCACAGTATCATTTGCCTATCTAAAGCAAATAAGATGAGCATAAAATAATTTCCACACAAACTAAGCCTCTGGGTAAAACAAAGACTCTCTTTCTCATAACACTGACTTCAGTGAGAGTCGTGCAACGTATGGCATCTACCAAAAGGCCTGCAACGAACAACTGTGCTAAGAAAATTGTACCTGGAATAGATACTTACATCGCTAGCGATGTTTCTTGAAGCCTTGGCTCGAGCAATTGGAATAGCATCAAGTGACACGTTGTTCCCCTTGGCTATAAGATCATGGTAGTCTTGTTTATAATATGCCTAAAAAAGAATGACAAAAAAACCCCAAAAAATTACAGTGATATAAGTTGATTATATAGAACTGCGTATCGGAGAGAGGAGTCAGCAATATGAATACATCTGTAACACATTTTCCCTGCCCATGGCAGAGGGGTTGGAACCAGACGATCTTTAAGGTCCCTTCCAACCCAAACTATTCTATGATTCTGTGACACTTGCTCAAAAATTCATAAATAGCACGTAAACCATTGCAAAGAAGTCACTTACGTCACTGACGTTGGCTGCGTTGTATCTGGCTTGGATGAACTGTGGGACATCGGGGGGGAGGGTGTATTTATGTTTCACTTTCTCTCCAGAAGATTTGTACAGTTTCTGTAAAACAGATGATAAAGAAATAAATCCTCCTCTCCTTGTAGAGCAGCGCCAGCTCACGGCGAATCAACTGAGGGTTTATGCCTGATTCTGGAAATAAATGTGCGTGGCCACCTATCTCAAAAAGACCGAGTCTGCATTTTTCATACAGAATTGTTGATAGGAATGCACTCTAAAAGCTCCATGCAGCCTTTACTCAGTAAAATTAAGCCCTTTAATGGACATAAAGGCCCATTTCTGAATGAAGGGGATAATAAGGGATGTTTGAAGAGTGTAATATGAAACACTTGTTGGTTTATAAAGGTGGATGTGCTGTGATTCATCAGACATTCTGTAATTCCTTCATTACTGTAGGTGGTAAAATGCCAATAAACTTCAAAATTTCACCTTTCTTAAATCAAATGGATTTCAAATGGACTTAAAATATAAATGGACAGAGTCGGCTGTTGTGGACTGAAAGAGCCACATGATTTCCATAGAGCTTTGCAGACTTGTACCAGGAAATCACTCAGGTCAAACCAGAGCTCAATACAATTACAACAGAGAGAAATTCTGTAATTCTGTCATGCTAATAGTTCTTTAAAAGATTTTAAAGAAAACACCCAACTCTTCAGCAGATACATCCCTCCTTTACTCTAACAACCATTTCTCTCTCTCCTTACCTCATTGAGTTGAACTGAATTCTGTTTGGCTTGGACCATCACCGGAGAGTCCACCACGCTTGTAAATTTAATGGTGTCCGGATGCTGACGATATTTCTTCTCATTCAAGGCATCTCCAGCTTTTTTAGCTTTTTCTACTTCTAGGGAGCCAATGGGGATCCAACCAATGCCTTTCATCCAGTTGTTATACTCTGCTTTGTACGCATTCTAACAAAGGAGGGAAAACAATGTTTTAAAAGTTAGGAATCATGAAAAAACAACTCTGGGATCTCTCCTGAGTCTGTTCTTGCTTGAGGCATCTCAAAAAAAAATTCTTTCACTTATGGTTTTACTTACATCACTCTGGATCTCCATCATATTTTTGGTCAGCTCCACATTCATGGCATCTGGTAAATAAGTGTAGTGGTGTATGAGGTTCTTGTAGTTAGCATTGCTGGCAATCTCCTGCGCCTTCTTGGCACCAACGACATCGAACATATCCAGAGGAAGGTTGTACCTCGTCTTTGTTTTCTCATAGTCCTTCTTGTACTCTCGCTCAGACTGCAACTTGGCTACCTTCATATAATGAACAAGTTTGGGATCATCCTGGAGGCTCTTGAAGCCAACAAGTTTACCCTTGGATAGTTCGTAGGCCTTTTTGTAGTTAACCTGTTAGAATATAATAAAACAGAGAGAGAATATTATCTTAAGTGCTGTCACCTGCTGTTCTCCTTCATCCCCCTCATGCTAGAAGTATTACACACACACCTAGAGAGATGGAGTTGGGATTTTTATTTTCCCTCTGTCCTTACTGGTGGCAGATGACAGATCCTGTTGCAACTATTAAACCTCAACCTCCAAATTCTATCAACCCTCAACCTCCGTACTCTATCAACCCTCTGTACTCAGTACTGGTGAGGCCGCTCCTTGAATCCTGGGGTCAGTTGTGGGCCCCTCAGCACAAGAAGGATGTTGAGGCTCTGGAGNGTCAGTGTCAGAGGCTGCCCAGGGAGGGGGTTGATTCGCCTTCCCTGCAGGGGTTTAAGGGCCGGGTGGACGAGGTGCTGAGGGACATGGGTTAGTGATTGATGGGAATGGTTGGACTCGATGATCCGGTGGGTCTCTTCCAACCTGGTGATTCTATGATTCTGTCACGCTTGCACAGCTTTTAACTGAGTTCCCTGTAGCAATAAGTAAATTTAAAGAAAAGGCTACCCTTTGCTTTCTACAAAGAGCGTCCCTCACAGGGAAGTCAGTGACTATATATCCTTACAAAACCAGACACGTATCTCTTCACAATTCACTGCCACACAAATTATTCAATAAGCCTTCAAGGCAGCACCAGCTCACTTGTACTGATTGTAAGAAGGAAAGGAGTCTTAAAACACTAAGGGACTTCCACGAGGCCATCCCAGACCCCAAAGATACTCTGGAGTCTTTCGTCTCATTTATGACAAGGGCTTTGATTCAGGACAGAGAGAATTCAAGGGTCCATTGTTTACGGAGCTGTCGCTACTGATCTGCTCGTCATTATTTTCCGTAACCATAGTGGAGTGTGAGACAGCCTGTTTATTCAGAGAACTGCATCATGCAACAGCCTCTTCTAAACACAGTTCTACAGATGCATTAGTGAAGCAATAAAACATCACTAAAAACTTAAGTGTGTTAAATACATCCAACATGCTTTAAAAAAGAGGCACTAAAGAAGTTATCCTTCAGATATCCTAAATAAACATAACTGCAAATATCAGTTAAGTAAATTTTTCTGAATTAAAAGGGTGCACTTACGTCACTGGCAGCCTGCCCGGCAGCCTTGGCAGCCTTGATAGGAATAGCATCACTCTTTAGGTCATATCCCCTGGATTTTAATTCTTCCAATCCCGTTTTGTAGTAGTTCTAGAAGAAAAGGTGGATTTTGAATGCACAGTTTCCAGTTAGCAGAAATTTCATGTCGCAAATGGAATCGAGAGCTCTGGATCCAAAAATCTACTTACATCACTAACATTGTAGGCATTAACCTTAGCCTGGATGAACTGGGGGATGTCTGGAGGGAGGTGGTACTTGTGAAGAATTTCTTCTCCTTTGGATTTGTACTTTATCTGCATGGAAAAAATGAAGGAAGAAATATAGGTTTATAGCTTGTAACGGCTTAATTACAGTGAGTGGAACAACCTAAAAGTCTCGTGCAGCCTCACAAAGAGACAGAGCTGAAATCCCACTCCTTGCCAGGTGAATGGTATAAACCCCATTGACTTAATTGGTGCAAAGAATAAATTAAGAGTGATGGACAAAATTACAAACACACACAGACTTAAGCTTGACACAAACAACCCTTCAAAAAACTGAAAAAAAAGTAATTTCCAAATCTTCCACTGGGACAGAAGTGAAAATGCTTGTGGTTCACCTACACATTCATTTCAGGGATGCTCTTAAAACCAGAAAATAAAGCGAAGTTGGCCGCTGAGCAAGAATCGATGGTGTTAGGATCGAGCAACATGTTCTCTGAGTTTACTCACATCGCTCTGCTGTTTGCTGTTGATCTCTGCTTGCTTCTGCACTGGGGAGTCGGTTACTTGGGTGAATTTGATTTGATCGGGGTGCTTTTTGTAGGTGTGCTGAAGGGAGAACAAACAGAGTTGTAGAAAACACCCATAAGCAAAAATATTCTATAAGACAGCTTCGCACTGCCATGCACAACGGTTCTCATATCATTTTTTAACATAGTCAGAGAGCAAAGACATTCTTAAAACATACATTTAAATTATTAATGTAAGATATTTTGAATAGAGATGTAAATATTGAAATGTATATTTTACCTTAAATTATACACATTATAGTACACATGTTTCAGCATATTCCAGACAAATATATATTTATAGTGTTATCCAAGTATTGATGAATTAAATGAAATCAGTATTAACAAAGTAATGGAAAAGCTTTTAAAGCATTAATGTGAAAATATGCTGTCTTAAGCAGGTAAATGCTTGAAGTTCACTCCTCGTTTTTGTACCACTCCTCTAATTTTAGGTATTAACTTGTTAAAAATAGATTGTGCTACATCTGTCTCGATCACTAGATGTCACAAGAGGCTGGGAAATATTGAAGAATTTGGTTACTACGAGTCACATCTGCTAAGGAGGCCAAAAGCGAAGCATGGAAGTTATCAGGGATTCCTCAGTAAATCAACATGTGCCTCAGAAGCAGATAATCCACTTGTAATTGGGTACTTGATAACCACTGCTCCTCTGTACTTACATCTTTACACTGCTCT
>WAAB01024745.1:3054-31513 GCA_013389865.1 Piaya cayana
GAACCCCCCCAGGAACTCTCCTAGTGCCCCCAGGAACCCCCCAGCCCCTCCAGGAGCCCCTGAGCCCCCCCAGGAGCCCCCCAGGAGCTCCTCAGCCCCTCTAGGCGCACCCCCAGCCCCTCCAGGAGAGCCCCCAGCCGCGCTACCTGCGGCATCGCGGCGCGGCACGAGCCTCCAGACGCAGAGGGCGAGTAAGAAGCGGGCTGGCTGCGTCCCGCCGGGGAGCCGCATCGCCGCACGCCCGCCGCTCCCGCCGCGGGGAGGCGGTGCCGCCTCCTCCTCGCCTCCGCCCCGGCGAAGTGGCTGGCGGGCGGCCCCTCGCCGGGGCCCGTGAAGGGGGCCCCGGACGCCATCTTACACAACCGCCATCTTGGGGGCTCCGAGACCCCACCATCTTGGGCGTCCCCCGACCCCGCCGCCATATTGGGGGTACGGACCCTTCCCCCCGCCGCCATCTTGGGCAGCCCGGGGCTGCTTTCCCTGCCCGCAGGCGGGAATATTTAACGCGGGGGGCGGGAGGGCGGTGTTTGCAGAGAGCAGAGCTCGGTCCAAGAAGTAGTTCCTGTTACAGAAAGCACAGTGCTAAAGTAGAGCTCAGTTCATCCAAGAGGCTATTTTTTGGGAAGACAGAATGTCCCCTGACTGCAACACCGAAATGCCAGCAAATCACAGAATGGTTTGAATTGGAAGGGACCTCAAAGCCCATCCAGTTCCAGCCCCTGCCGTGGGCAGGGACACCTCCCACTGGATCAGGCTGCCCAAGGCACCATCGAACCTGGCCTTGAACACCTCCAGGGATGGGGCAGCCACAGCTTCCCTGTGCAGCCTGTGCCAGTGTCTCACCACACTCACGGTGGAGAAATTTCCTCCTTATGTCTACTCTAAATCTTCCCCTCTCCAGTTTATACCCAAATCTTCCTCACAGATGAATTTTTCATCCTTGTGCATGCTCTTAGACTCCTTTGGCAGCTCTTCAAGGTTGCATCTAGTCTTGGCTGGTACTTCTTTCTCTTATCATTGCACTAGTCTTTGTTATCTGGCTTAATTAGATACAGTCACATTCTTTCCCATTCTTTCTAACTGCAGCCTTGTTAAAATTCCTTGTGTAAGTACCCAGGCTTAGGCTAGTTAAAAGTTATTCTTGAAGCTAAACCTATATTTTAGTTATAAAACCACAACAATTAAACTTAAAACAAATAATCTGTTCCTTCACCAGGCTGAACAACCCCAATTCTCTCAGCCTGTCTTCGTATATGTCATTAAGTTGGAAAAGACCTTCGAGATCATCAACTCCAACTGTACTTGTCCACTACTAAATTATGTCCCCAGGCACCTCATCTACCTGCCTTTTAAACACCTCCCTGGGCAGCCTCTGCCAGTGCCTGAGAACCCCTTCTGTGAAGAAATTTTTCCTAATATCTTATCTAAACATCACCTGATGCAGCTTGAGGGCATTCCCTCTCATCCTATTACTTGTCACTTGGGAGAAGAGACCAGCATCCACAGCTCTGCAGCCTTTTAGGTTTAGCTGCAGACAGCAATGAGGTCTCCCCTCAGCTTTCTCTTCTTCAGACTAAATAACCCCAGTTCCCTCAGCCAGTGATCATAACCTTTCTTCTCCAGCCCCTTCACCAGCTTCGTTACTCTTCTCTGGATGTGCTCCAGCCCCTCAATGTCTTTCATATAGTGAGGGGCCCAAAACTGAACCCAGAAATGGAGGTGCAGCCTCACCAGGGCTGAGTCGTCATTGGGCACTGGAACAGGCTGCCCAGGTAGGTGGTAGTCACCTTCCCTGGAGGTGTTTAAGGGACAGGTGGACGAGGTGCTGAGGGACATGGTTTAGTGTTTGATATGAATGGTTGGACTCGATGATCCTGTGGGTCTTTTACAACCCAGTGATTCTGAGTGCAAGGGGAGAATCACTGCGCTGGTCCTGCTGGCCAGGTGGTTTCTGATAGGAGCCGAGAGACCCAGGGGGGGACCTCATCGCACCCTGCAGCTTCCTCCCAGAGGGAGGAGGAGCAGGAGCAGGTGCTGAGCTCTTCTCTCTGAACCCGAGGGAAAGGCGGGACGACGAGCCAGGGGAGGGTCAGGTTGGANCTCAGACACACGGGGAGAATGCAATGGGCTCCATCATCGCTCCGTGCTCTTAAGACGCTCCGTATCTTCGCTCAGCCCTGCCGCACTCTGATGAGAGCGGAGTCGCCTTGACCAATGGGAGTGGGGTGTCTCAGCCAATGGGAGTGGAGCTTGTAGCTCCCCGGCTAATGGGAGCAGAGCTGGGAGCTCCTCGGCTAATGGAGTGGGGTTTCTCAGCCAATGGGAGCAGAGCTTGTAGCTTCTCGGCTAATGGGAGCGAAGCTGGGGGCTCCTCACCCAATGGGAGCAGAGCTGGGGGCGGTGCGGCCAATGGTAGCGGAACTAGGGGCCTCTCGGCCAATGGGAGCGGAGCTGGGGGCGTCCTGGCTAATGGGAGCGGAGCTAGGGACCTCTCGGCCAATGGTAGCGGAGCTAGGGGCCTCTCGGCCAATGGGAGTGAGATGTCTAAACCAATGGTAGCGGAGCTGGGAGCCCGTCGTCCCTCGGGAGCGTTGCGGAGATAGCAGCAGCCATGCCGGTGGACCTGGGGCAGTGGGGCGGCCCGCTGAGCCTCACCGAGGTCGAGCAGAAGCCCGCGCAGCCGCTGCGCGTCAAGTACGGCTCCGTGGAGATAGACGAGCTGGGCAAGGTGCTCACGCCCACGCAGGTGAGTGTCACGGCGGGGGAGGGAGGGTGGAGGTGGTACTGGAGTGTTTAGCAGCGGGGCTGCTCGTCATGACGTTGTTATCGTCCCTCCAGGTCCAGCGCCGCCCCACCAGCATCGAGTGGGATGGCTGCGACCCCCAGAAGCTCTACACCCTGGTTCTCACAGACCCCGATGCTCCCAGCAGGAAGGACCCGAAGTTCAGGTGATGGGGGCGGGCACCTCTCCGCCTTGTCTGGGGAAAATGGAGCGGCCCTCAGGGTCTGAGAGGAGGCGCAGAAGGGGGCCGGGAATGTGCTCTTCCCAAGGAGAGTGTCAGGGGCTTTGGATAGAAAGTGTCCTTGCACCTCTCCTTGAGCCAGGGACAGCATTGGGAGGAGCGGCTGCTTTAGCTAGGGGACTTAGAAGGTCTTTCAGAGCTTGGAGAAGCACAGCATCTGCTGCTTACCCTGATTTGCCACATGTGAGTTGGAATTAGGTTTGTTTGTGCTGCAGTGTGGTCTTAAACCTAGGACTGGCTCAGCTTTCTCAAATCAGGCTTAGAAGCATGTGGAATATACACTTTCAAGGGCCAGGCTCTGGGTTTCCCAGAGCCACAAGGCTGCATGACAGAGCTGGTTCCAACAGGCTCTGCATTTGCAGGAGGCAGAACCTGCTCTAGTACTGGTTTGCCAAACCAGGAGTGTGGCAGCTGTTGGCTCCACTTAGAGAGTTCAGTTTCTCTTTATGGAAAAGCAGCAGCTTGGAGTAATGCAGGGTCTTAGCTGGGCCTGCGTTGCAGTCTGATTGTCTTTTACCTTCTTCTTTCAGGGAATGGCATCACTTTCTGGTGACCAACATGAAAGGCAACGATGTGGGGAGTGGGACTGTGCTGTCGGATTACGTCGGCTCTGGACCTCCCAAAGGAACAGGTTGGTCCCTGGCTGCAGCAGCTCTATGCTTCAAGCACAGCGGTGCTGGGTGGATCAAGTGCAGGGAATGGGACGAGGTTGGCAGAAGCTGTCTTCCTGCTTGGCATGCACTGCGGGCCTGGGCAAAGGGCGTGCTGTGCTGTGGCTGTAACCACGGCCTGCAGGGCTGGGGATTACATTGTCACGCTGTGCTGCAGCGTTGCTAGGTAAGGGGAGCACAAGCCCAGCACAAGCTATCAGGCATCTTCTCTGAGCTCCTTTAGCTCCAGCAGGCGTTGTCGTTTGGTCCTGGAGAACGCCGGCATCTTTCCCTGTGCTCCCGGGGTCACTCCAGAGCGAGCCTTAAACTGAGGAATTGCAGGTGATGGCACTTGTGCTACTCTCTCCTCCTGCAGGGCTGCACCGCTACGTGTGGCTGGTGTATGAGCAGCCAAAGCAGCTGACCTGCAATGAGCCCATCCTCTCCAATCGCTCTGGTGACAAACGAGGCAAGTTCAAGGTGGCAGCTTTCCGCAGCAAGTACGAGCTGGGGGTGCCGGTGGCTGGCACGTGCTACCAGGCAGAGTGGGATGACTACGTGCCAAAGCTCTACGAGCAGCTCTCGGGGAAGTAGGGCACGGGGACTGAAGGAGCTCTCTGCAGCACTAGGCTGCTCAGAGCATCTCGTTGTAGTTTTGCGTTGAACCCAACTGCTCCCGTGCCGACTGCTGGAACCGTAACCACGTCCCTGTCCTGAGCCTGCATCTGTTGTCCTTGTGGTCCAGCCCTGTGCTGGAGGGAGACCAGAGCCTTTGCTGATTGGTGTCACTTCAGCATCTCCACTGCACTGAAAGGGAATTGTGCCGAGTGTCTTGGGTGCAGAGCCACTGCTGGGGTGGTGCCGGCTGTGTGGTCTCCCCTTTCTGGGAGAGGGGAGGTGGTGGCAGGCAAACTCACCCCTTTTTTTGATTTTTCAGTTGTGGTTTTTTTAAAGTGCATGCCAAAAAAACCTTTTTTTCCTTCTTTTCATCCCTGACCGTTGGCCAGTGCCTCCTGTTCCCTGCACTAAGCCACCGAAGTCATTAAGGTGGAGCTAGGAGGAGGCAGGGAAGCTGGTGTCTAGCACTTCTGTTCTGTTACCACTTAAAGCTGAGACTACTTTGTTTAGTTTGAGTTCTGTTGTGACCTGATGTTAATGTGCTTTTGGCTCACAGTGCAATTAAAAGCTTCCCAAGGCAGATGGTGTGGTTTTCTTCCTGGGGGGATGAGGGGAATGCTGACGGAACAGCGTGGCATCATCCAGTCCCTTTCCTCCTGCTGTGTGGATGGAACAGCCCAAAGTAATTGTGTTTGTCCAACAAGTACCTGCTACTAGTTTGCATCTGCTCTTCCTGTGCTGCATCTTGCCTTCCTTGGACAAGTTCCTGGGCAACGGTGTGCTGGCAGGAGGATCTTGGAGGAGACGCTTCTTGTTCCAGGGTGTCTCTGAAGCTGCTGTCACGCGGCAGCAGTCTCGCTTATTCCCCAAGAACCTCCTGTCATCATGGCACTGTTCCTTGCAGCTGGAGGGGCAGCCTCGTGTCCAGGGTTCCTCCCACCCTTCCAGCAGCCTCCCTGGGGCTCAGGGAGTGCAGCAGCCTCTCTGTGTCCCACGGGATCTCCCCACACCTGCAGTGCCCCTAGAGGCGTTCCCTCCACCCACAGCCAAAACCCGTAGAACACTGGCTCCTGCAAGAGGCACCCTTGCCTTCAGTGACCTTAAACTGCAAGGTTGGGGCTGCTTTTTTGATCCTCCAAGAGTAGGTTTTGACCCAGCCGTGAAAACACAAAACCAGGATGGATGTTTTTTCAGGAAAACATCCCCCGTGGCTCAAGGCTGAGCTCCACCAGTGTAAGGGAGGAGATGTGTTCACCTTCACTGCGCTCAGCAAGGGCTGAGCCGCCTCGGGACTTCTCAGCCTGGAAATGGGACATGAGAAATAAGCCAAACCTATTAACCTAAAAACCTCCGCGGTGGGGAAGGCCAGAGCTGGAGCAGAGCCCAAGGCTCCTCCAGCCCAGGGCGGAGGGAACATCTCCCGCGGAGAAGGGGTGGAAGGGGGCAGCTCTTCCCACAATGAGACAGCCAGGCGGTGTGATGAACACTTTTATTTACAAATATAATTAAAAGCTCTGACAGTTACTCATGCTCTTCCTTGGAACCTGAAAAATGTTTTTCTTGTTTTGTTGTTGTTTTTTTTTAATTTTTTAAGTAGTTTTGTTTTTCTTTTTTTTTTAAAGTGCATGCAAAAGAAGTAAAGCCTTTTTTTTTTATCTTTTTATTGTAAGAAAATACACAGTTTGAAAGTGTGAATAATGCAATATTCATGACCAAGATCATGGGGTTGGGGGTGGACTTGGGGGAGGAACAGAAAAAAAGAAACTAAACCAAAAAAAATGGGGCTGGGGATGATCTGACAGACAGTGTTGGACTCCAAGTACGGAACCGGAGAGTGGGCGGGGGCAGCGGGAAAGGGGGGAAAGAAGTAAAAAAATTTTTTGATCAGAGAAACAGTTAAAATACAATATGAAAATAAGTAAAAGCTCTCCTTAAATTCCTTCTATACACAAAATACACGATTTGACGAAGCCCAATTTGTGCTACTGGGATCCCGTGGGCTCATTTAAGTGTATTCACATCCTCTGCGACAGCAGAAAATGATTATGATACAATCAAGAATTGTGCCGAGGGCCGAGGCCGCGGCCCCACATCGCCCAGCACGGTTCTTCTAAAAATCACCGGCTCTGCGCCCTCCCCTCCCACCCCAAAAAAAGTCATAATATGTCACCACTGATATGTACAGCACAATTAAGGTTTTTTTTTTTCCTTTTTCTGTAAAATGTATCAAATTTTTTTTTTCAATCTTTAATAAAATTTTTTTATTATTTAATTATTCCTGATGAATAAATACCAAAAAAATAAACAATAAAATAACATTATGCAGCAGCTAGGTCAGGTAAGGCTGCGGATTGAGTCTCTCTCCCCCTGGGTTTGTAGCTATCCATTATTATTATTTTTTGCTTGTACTTTCATTGATTGGTGGTAAAATGAGTGATTGCTCAAAAGCAACATACATCCACTTGTGGGTTTTCTTTTTTTTTTTGTTTTTTTTTTTGTTTTCTCCATTAAAATTGTCTCCAAAGTTTTTACTGAAACATTTTTAATCATTGCACAGAGACATCGATACTGTGACAAACTATGGAAAAGACCGCCAGGAGCTGTCCTGCACCGGGACTGACACAGGGGGAAAGGGGCCCCTGATGGAGTAAGAATATACAGGCACTAGTCCGACACGATGTCAGTAAGAGAGACAGCAAGAGAGAGAGCACGCCCGGTCACATGGGGAATGTTGGGTCTGCAAGTTGCTTACCATTACTCTGTTTGCTTTTTGTTGTTTTGTTTTTAAATGGCAAAAGGAATTGAATCTCATCTATAGTCCTCCTTGGGATAATCTAATGCGACCAAATTCCCAAAGCCCATCCGCAAACTCTCCATGTCAAACGTTTCAATCTCTCGCTCCTGCCTTTCCAACAGAAACTTGATCCTCTCGCTGCGTTCCTTCTGGAGGGCGGCTAGCTCCTCTTCGATCTGAAAGAAGCACCGTCAGCAGCCGGATGACCCCAGCTCTGGCAGCTCCCGCGTGCCGACCGGGATCCACCCGTGGAACCCCGTACTCCCCCCCAGCCCGCCCGACTCTACCTTTTGTTCCAGATGCGCCCTCCGCAGCGACACCCGTTGCTCCAGCTTCTGGAGTTCCCTTTCATGCTGTGCTTCTGTCTGCATCTTTATTTTGCTCTGGTACGCGTTGAGCAGCTCCATCTCCTGCTGGAGTTGCAGTCTCAGGGCTTGGCATTCCGCTTCTTGGGCCTCATCCAGCCGTAGCTGTAAGATCATTGGGAAAACATTATTCAAAACTCCACTGGTAATTTCCCTGCTCTGACACTAGTGACACACCCGCTCTTCCCTCTCAAAGAGAGGGAGCTTCTAGTGGTGGTGGCAGAACAGGAAAGTGGAAAAGGCTTCATGAATAGTGGCATCCTTGCTCACACGGAGGCAAAGCCTCAGAATGGATCCCGTTCTAAACCCCCAGGGAAAGGACAATGCTTGGTACGAGAGGGAAAGTGCCATCCAATACATCGTTTTAGAAAGTTGATGATGACACAGCCCATCTTACCAGGAGTGGCTGAGGGACCTGTGGTTGTTTAGCCTGAAGAAGAGGAAGCTGAGGAGAGACCTCATTGTGCTCTACAGCTCTCTGAAAGGAGGTTGTGGTGAGCTGGTGTTGGTCTCTTCAATCAAGTAACAAGTGACAGGATGAGATGAAAGAGTGGAAGAGCCTTAAGTTGCTCCAGGTGAGGTTTAGATTGGACAGGAGGAAAAATATCTTCACTGAAAGAGTGGTGAAGCCCTGGCAGAGGCTGCCCCCAGGGAAGTGATGGAGTCTATTCCTGGAGGAGTTCAAAAACCGTGTGATCATGGCACTCTGGGACACGGTTTAGCCATCATGGTAGTGCTGGGCTGGCAGTCGGACTGCATGAGCTAAGAGGTCTTTTCCAGCCTTAGTGATTCTGTGATTCTATTGCTTGCCATCCAGCATGGGGGCAGGACAGACAGAGGCGCTGCAGGGCCCGACCATATCCGACCTCCAATACCCCTGAGTCTGGGACCCCTGCCCAGGGACAGGAGGGGCTCAAGGCTGCACCTCCCGCTTGTGAGGCCATCATCTCGTTGATGCTCTGCTCATACTGCTCTGCCAGGATGGCGAGCTTCCTCGTCTGCTCATCCTTCAGACTCTTCAAAATTGTCTTGTGCTCACTCTTTGGAGTTACTTCCAGCTGGTGATTCTTCAGTGCTTTGTACTGCTTAGTTTGCACTTTGCATGTGTCCTGGAACTGCTTTTTGATCTGCATTTCCATAGCCTGCCAAGGAAGGAATGATGTGAAGAGCTCGAAGAGCTCTGGAAACGGAGAGGTTATGGTACATCCAAGCAGGTGGGTGACGAGAGGTAACCACAGCTCCCCTGCGCTGCCTCCTGCCCCTGCACCCGGGTGGGCAGGGTGAGCTCCACACACATAGCAACGAATAAGCAGTGCCAGGAAGAGGATCCACTGAGCCCTTTGAAGCCCAGAGCATCTCCACCTCCCACCCCTGCTTCCCGCAGGTCACCCAGTCTGTCCCCTATCGCCTGGCTCCCCAAAAGCCTTTGCTTCTCCAAGGCCTTCCATTCTCCTACCTCACCAAGGCCTCTGCAGGCTGCCTCCTGCTCCTCAACCACATACTCCACAGAGACTGCAGACTGAGAACTAGCAAGGGTGTGACAGAGCGAATAAAAGCAACATACTTCTCTGGACACTTGGAAGAGAAACAGAAATCTCCCACTGCAAGCAGCTCTGAGGTTTCCAATGACCTTGCAACCAAACTGGGACAGAGCAGAGTGCTCAGTTCACCCTTGTGCTTGCTCTGCTGACTTTGAAAGCAAGGGAGCATCACTCCCTTTCTGTATCAGGTTTATAGGCTGGCACCAGCAGGCCCTGCAGAAAGCACAGCTCATAAGAAGCACCTTCAGCAACACTTTGCTAAGGACTTGCCTTTTTTCACCCAGCGGCCTCATTAGCACAGCAATTATAGCAGAGCTCAGAGGGTTTTATACCAGCCTGCAACTTTCTGGTACCAGAGCAGCCCTGCGCAAGGGACAGGAGTGCACAGGAGAGCACGCGCTGCTGGTGGAGAATGGTGGCTCTGCAGCATGCTGCAGAGAAGGCCACAAGCAGACAGCCCAGCCTTCCTGGCAGGACAGGGGTTGGAAGAAGAGGAAGGAAAGTGCCCGGCACCTTCAAGTTCTTTGGTTGCTGCCGGAGCTCCATGAAATGCTTCCTGTGCAGCTCCCGCTCTCGCCGCTTGTTGTATTCCAGCTGATTCTCAAGCTCAGTCTGGTGCTGCAGCCGGATCAGGTCCATTCGCAGCTTCTGCAGCGTGTGCAGCTGCCTGTACTCCAGCTCGCGCGTCGACTCGTCATGCCGGATCAGCATGGCGTGCTCCATTTCCTTCTGGGTCCGCTTCTTGTTTAACTCCTGCACGAGAAGAAGGCAGAGCACAAGACAAAAGCTGAGGAGTGATTCCCTTTGCCCTGAGATGTGGTAGTTCAGTTTCTGAGACCAGGTGTCCCAGTCCCTCCTCTAGATGACATCAAGGACTCCCACGTGCCCCAAGGAAACACAAACCCAGGCGCATGATGGGAATAACAGGAATGCTAACAGAGCAGCCACAGAGCATCCACCCCTCCATCCCCCTGTGACTTGCTCATCCAGAGACCCTGGGTCACCCAGGGAATCTCCAGTAGGTGGCACTGGAACCACACGCCAGCCCTCTGCGACGGCTGGGAATCCCACAGGATTGAAGGAACACGTCCCGGGGCGCTCAGAGCTGGGGTAGCTGCTGGCACTAGGGACTCCTAGTCGTCTGCTTTTAATTACCCTGCGACCTTGCCAGACCCTGGGAGAGAGGTTTCTCACGCAGCACTAACACTAGAGCAGCCGAAGCAGAGGCAAACAGCTCTGACACATCACACCAGAGAAGAAAAAGAACTTATTCTTCCACTGTGTACAGGAGGGTTTTGACCCTGGACGCTTTGTAAAACGAGGATAACAGCCCAAGCTGCACATGATTTTGCTATGTGCACATAGGAGCTCCTGCACATGGTGCCCTGCAGTCTAGAAAAACCTTCACTGAGTTATAAACCAAGGAAGAGCGAGATACTGGATTCTCTCCTTGACTAGCACTAATATTTCTGTCTGGAGGTATCAGCAACAAGGTATTGGCACAGAGCTGAGTCCTGCTCCACCAGGTAACAATCAGAGCTGTACCCCTTGCTGATTTTGGTGCCCTTCACAGATGGGCTGCTGGCACATCTCCTTTCAGATCTCAGGGTTACAAACTCAGCGCTCTGCTTCAGGCTGGACTAAGGCAGGCGCAGCAGGGCTGCTCGCACTGTGCACACACAGATCCTTGTCTTGGCTCAGTCTAATGAGCTTCTGAAGCAGAAGCAAAAGAAATCTAAATACTCCGAGTTGTTGGCTGCGTATTGTAATTCTCAACATCTACACATGGGCATCTCAGCCCCTTAGTTTTTTTCAACTGTCATGGGTTTAAGCTGGGAGCATGGGGAGGGAAACAGGGCCAGGTCCCCTCTCTGCATTCTTTGCCATAAGGATGTTATGTGCATTTGCATTTAAGCAAAACTTGCACCTTGACAGCCAAGATAAAAAATGAAATCAACTGCTGGGTTGAATCATCTCCCACTTGCACAGAGGCAAAGTGCCCTCGGACAGCACATCAGCCCAGCGAGCTGTGCCACTTGTGCCTTTCTCTTAGGGCAGGACCGGACAGCTTGCCTGGGCCCTTTCCTTGTGCCCATTCCATACCTGAGCGTAACTCACACGGCATGAACAGCCAGAGACACTCCACTTCCCATAAACATTCCCATTTGTATGATAAGAACCTCTGCAGTTACTTAGAACACTGAGAAATGCATTCTCGAAGTGTTATTTCCTTCAGCTGACCGATCCAGGGAACCTGAGCTAGTTAGTAGGGACGTGGTTTTCAGGAAATCAACACATGGGTCATTCTGCAAATTAGGTCTCTTTTAAGAGCTTAAATGCAGGAGCTCAGAGGAGCACCTCCTGGTTAAAATGCCATGCTAGGTAACCACAGCTCAGGCGAAACATCTGACCCAGAGCGGGTGGCCCACATGATGTTTCTGTCTGCAAGTCAACTGTGCTACCCCTCTTCATTTAACAAAAGCAAACACATCTGTGTGGAGAACCATGTCCCAAAAGACACTTCCTACGTTTTTCTCAGTTCTGTTTAGCAACTGGAAACATGAAGATCCAATGTCAATCAAACCGGTTTACAGACAGGAAGCTAAAACAATTAAATGCTTAGGAAAGGAAAAGTGCCTTACTTCCCGAATGTTCTGCTGCTCCATCTCATGCCTCTTGATCATTGTTCTTCTCTTGAAGAAACGGCAGTTTTTGTCGTAGTAGAGTCTCTGCTGGCTGAGAAGATGCGCCTCCTCTTCAGCCTGTGTGTGCTGCAGGTTCTCTTTATGTTTGGATATCCGCTCTTGCTTCTCTTTCTTCGGTGTGCTGTGGTCCTCATTCATTTCCTGCAAGTAGACAGGGTGAAAAGTAAGACTTCCCTTAGGATCACAGGGATGCAGGATTTAGAGGACCTTCAGTCCCCGGCTACTCCTCTGTCAGTCAAATTCATGGAAGGACATCAAAATCCCAATTACACCCCTAGTTACCAGCAGAATCAGGCTCATCACCAGGCCATGCCCAGCCCTGCAGCCTCTACAGCTGTACCGTGACCCACCAAGAGGAGGGGGAAAAAGGGCCATGAAACACAATCATCTTGGGGGCTAAATACAAGAAGAAAGTAACACACCACTGCAGGGGAGGCTCTGGCTGTCCAGGAAAGGGACTGTGCCAAACACCTCAGCTCTCTTCCCAGCTCCTATTTTACAAAGGAGTCTGGCTTGGGCTTCAGTTTTATTCAATGTCACTCATGCTCGGTTCTCTATCAAACTGGACACCTTACAGGGCTCCTTACTATTCCTCTCCCAAGAACAAGCGACAGGGCTAGAGGAAATGGCCTCAAGGTGTGCCAGGGGAAGTTTAGATTACACATCAGGAAAATTTCTCCACCAGGAGGATTCTCAGACACTGGCAGAGGCTGCCCAGGGAGACAGTGAAGTCACCATCCCTGGAGGGATTTAAAAGACAGGCAGATGAGGTGCTCAGGGACGGTTTAGTAGTAGACAGGTACAGTTGNTTTCTCCACCAGGAGGATTCTCAGACACTGGCAGAGGCTGCCCAGGGAGACAGTGGAGTCACCATCCCTGGAGGGATTTAAAAGACAGGCAGATGAGGTGCTCAGGGACGGTTTAGTAGTAGACAGGTACAGTTGGATTTAGTGATCTCAAAGGTATTTTCCAACCAAATGATTCTATGATTTCCTCACCTTATTCTTAACAAGTGATTTTGCCATGTGGTGGGGACATTGGACTAAAGTAATGCAATGCAGGACAGATAAGCTATAAACTAAGTTACTTCTTTTTCAAACTCATATAAGTGATCACAAGGCTTTCAGTCAAGGGACACGTAAATGGCTGTTCCCATTATTTACAGGTTAAGCACAAAATAATAAAAAAAAAAAAGATGAGGAAAAAGAGAAAGAAGAATTCTCTGTGAGGTCCCGTTTTCCCTCATCACCCATTGGTTTCAGAGATTCTGCTCTACAGCAATTTGTGAAGGTGCCTTTAGTACCCTTACAGATTATTCTAGAAATGCTGCCAGATGTGGCCAGTTCCTGAAAGTTCACTTGCAGAGAATCTGAATTTGCTTTTGGGCACGGCTGCATCCCTTAAAACCCTGGGCTGGCCCTGGTTTATCAAAACACGAGTCTAGGTCATGTTCATTCCACACCCCTTCAGCCTTGAAAATGATGGTTTCTTGCCTCTTTAATCTTTTCCTTGCAAAGCTTGTATTGTTTCTTCTGACTTTCTAAAAAGGTCGCCAGGTCTTTCTTTTGCTGAGCCAAAATCTGTTGCTGGAATTTCTTTTCATCTGCTGCAGCTGCCTTTGCCTGCAAGGTACAGAGAGGGGAAAAAAACCAAAACCAAAGGGTGAGGGAGCAGGTATCGAATCCAGCACAAATCAGTCAACCGCTGTGTGTTTTTTGATATGTTGTTCTCCCATCACAGTGATAGACAAAGCCATGAATACCCAGCCAAATGAAAGCTGCTTGCACAAAACCCCTGTACTGCCTACATATGTTTAGGAGTCGTCTCATGCTTCTTCCTCTCCATCAAAACCACTCCAGAGGGTAAAACCCCACCAGGTTACCATATGGATGGACAGATTGACTTTTAAACAGAGTACCAGCAGTGTTGTCATTCCCTCAGCCATGACACAGAAGACCCCTCCAAGGTCTCTGCAGAGTTTCTCAGCCCCTTTCAGCCAGCTGTCAGTAGCTACAGTATTGGTGGACACCAACGACTGGAGTGCTCGTCATCCAGAAGGGTGACATGCAGCTGAGAAGCTGTTTCACCAAGCTGGCCAGAGCAGCTCCAGACGGCAACCATACAGCACAATCAGGAACACGGGTTTTAAGTAGTACCTCCCAGCCACTGCCTAGAGATCTCGCTTACAGGAAAACTGGGAAGGAGCTCTTTATCAGGGAGTTCGGGGATGGGACAAAGGGGAATGGTTTTATGCTGAAAGAGGGGAAGATTTAGATGAGAGATTAGGAAGAGTGTTTAGTGGGAGGGTGGTGAGGCACTGGCACAGGTTACCCAGAGAAGTTGTGGATGCCCTAGTCTCTGGAGGTGCCCCAGGTAAGGTTGGATGGGGTTTGGAGCAACTTGATCCAGTGGGAGGTGTTCCTGCCCATGGCAGGGGGTGGGAACTAGGTGATCTTTAAGGTCTCTTCCAATCCAAAACATCCTGTGATTCAATGATCTGGTACGTACCTCCCCCTCCAATCTTTCTGTACAGCTTGGGAGCCTACAACTCTACTCACCTCCTTCTCCATCACAGCTACTTGCTTCTTGGCCAGCTTCTCCAGCTCAATGGACGAGTTGTTGGCATGTGTCTCCACCTCCTTCTGCAGCTTGAGGCGGTGCTCGTCCATCTCGGCCTTCAACTTGTTTTCCAGGGCGATCAGCTGCTTCTGGTGCTGGCGCCGCATCCGCTTATATCCTGACATCTGTTCCCGCAACTCGTTCTCCTGCTCATGCTCATGGATCTGTCTTGTAACCTGATGTCAGGAGAAGAGGAAGAAGTTCTACATGGACTTCTTCACAGACAAGCTGTCTCTATTAGCTGCTTACCTGTAAACCAGACCCTGCTTTGCCATACTCTTCCGAGATCAGCTTTCAAGGAATGCTGTTGAGGTTTCAGAAGGTGCTACTGTTTAACATCACCAACCAGGTCATAAGGTTTCTCTCTCCTGATTCCCACTCCCCCATCTTTAATGAGAATTTATGTGCATTTTCAGTACAAAGGTGGATGATAGACAACCTTCTTCAGCCACAGGACTCAAAACCCAAATGTGACATGGACTCAGAAGATGGCATCCATTTTAAAGAACTTCCCCCAACTCACCCATCCTTTCCTTCTTCCTCAAGTCACCACAGTTCCAATTCAGTCCCTCAGTACCTATTTTGCTGCAATGAGTAGTCTCCTTCAAAATTTCTTCTTCAAATTCACGAGGATGGCAGACTGAGCTCATTCCCTACCGGAATCGAAAGTTTTCTAACAAGGGAACACTGTTCTGGAACTGTGTGCTCTTAACAAGATCGATCAGATGGTCTAAACAGATTTTAAACCCTGCTCAGCTGAAACATGCTCACAAGTTCTACATTTATTTTCATGCCTAAGTGCATCCATTTGAAAGGAGATAAAAAACTCCAGTAAGATGTGCCAAAAATTTTCAGAAGAAAATGCAAATGGTAACGCTTCCATTGCAAAAGGAAAAAGGGTCAGAGCCTTTTTTTTTTTTTTTTAATACAGTCCCAGGAATGTCATATATGAAGATCTGCTGATATTTTACTTGATAGTCCTGGAAGCCAACAGCTGAAGCCCTTAGTACATGCGTGTTGACTCTGTACAAGGGGACCTCTCCCTTTCACACCTACGAAGCGTGAAGCAAAGTGCTCAGCGCTTTGATGGTGAAGCTTTATGGACCAACACTGTGCAAGAGCCCAGACTTCCTGATGAACTTCTCCCTACCAGTCAAGAGAAAGAACTGGCACCCACCACAGCACTGCTGTCATTTAAAGGCTATTTTTCAGAGATCTTCAAAGTGAGTTCAACGTAGGAAGGGATGCACCTACAGACCTGAGAAGGCTCGACTTCAACAGAAGATGAGCAGCTGCTTTACTGAGCAGCAAAGCAAGCCCACTTGCTGGCAGCCCTGTGCTTCAAGACTGACAGGCAGCAGTGATCGAGTATGAGCTCCAAAATCAACACACAAGTTTAACACCACAACGGATCTGTCATCCAAGGCAGAGACTACTCTGCCTCAGCTTGAGTGACTACCAGCTCTTGGGAGGGCTGTGAAGAGGGGGTTAGGAAGAGCCTTCCAAAGTCATCACCTTGAAATACATTAACAATTTACAGCAGATAGTTACCAACCAAGAAAACTACAGTTGGAGTCCTCAAAGAGAAATAACACACCAAGCATGAAGGTACTAAAGCCTCTGTTTCCCTCCCCATCCCTTCCAAAGACAATCCCAGAGAGAAAATGAATCATCTAATTGGAAAGAAAAAGAAATAGCCTGACTACAGTGCTGTGTCAGACTCCATCACCAGGAGTGATGGAGTGGGTTCACGATGGTGGGTTCACCATATTAGTGAAGTCAAACATCAACCATGAGGTAAGTGATGATACACAAATCACATCCTCCTTGTCCAAAGAATTTTTGAATGTTACTGCAAAGTTGACTGGATTCAATACCTACTTACACCTCAACGACTGGTGTAACAGAGCAGCTTGAGATGAGGTAATGTTGCACACTTGAGCCAGGTACCAGGAACATCCGAGATTGTACAAATAACTATGGAAGCACACATGCAATATTAGCCCTGCGTATTGCTACAGTTTAAGAAGTTGTTGGGTTTTCTTCGAACTGTAACAATGAAAGCCACACTTTGTAGAAGTTGGTAAGCATTGGTAGGAACTTGCACATTTCAGCAAGAATAAAATCTCTGTCACAAGCTTCCAGGTGATGAAAGTTCCTTTGAGAAATCACCCAAGTTAATTATAAGAGACAGGCACAAACTCAACGTTTCACATATGCCATTTACTATGTGAAATGACATACAACTTGAAGAGAACAGACTTGGTCAGGGACTTGCAGAGGCACAGAGAGACAGTAACTACCACGCAGCAGTGTAAGATCTGCCTGAATGTGCTATTTTTAAGGCCCAGCCTTCTTGTGAGCAGTGGGACGTTCTGCACGGCACACTCCGTTCCAAGAAGTTGGCAGAACAAGCCAAACAGTGAGAGCATAAGAAAAAGTGGATCTAAGAATCTACTGCCAACTTTGCCAGTCTCCCCTTTGGTTGAACCTCTCATGAGATTTGGAACGTGCACTTGTTTTATTTACAGCAAGAATCATTAAACTTTTATCCATGCTTTATTGCTGCTCCTCTGCACCCCACTTCCAGTTTTGCTCAGCTTGTCTTTACCAGGTCAAGAATTGCATCTCTGAAAGATTTCACATTAGGTCTGGGATATTTATCCCAAACAATAAGATGTAATTCCTAATTATGACACTAGCAGATAAAACCTTCTGGTCACAGCAGAAGATGAGATATTAAAAAGTCAGAGGAAAAGTAAAAAGGATTTCTTTGCTGAAGACAAGAGAGAAGAAGAGTAGTCTTGGTGGGCATTTTGTAGATTTAATGTCTGTGTGATCCTGCTAAAGACTGAATTTATCACTATCATCTCTAATTGAGACCAACGCTCTTCAGAACTCCAGCTTTCAAGACAAGGTCTCTAAACGGTGATCTCTGATCATGGATGAAATTGGAAGAAATTACCATTAGTTACTGAATATGAGCAGTTCAGTCCCAGTGAAGAATGTCAACATGTGAATGAATGAAGCCCCTTAAAAAAGTCTTAAAAATGAAGCCCCTAACGAGCAAACAGCTTGAGCGACCATTTCAGAGAATTTGGGGAAGTTCCAGCAATAACTTTTCTGGTGTTCTTAGACAAAGGCACTTGGAACTTCACAAAGCATTTCACAAACATCATCATGTAGATCATGATGGGCAGAAAGATGGCAACCCAATTGATCATTGCAAAACTTGTTCTCCACATTGCTAGAGGTGCTCAAGGTCAGGTTGGATGAGGCTTGGAGCAACCTGATCTAGTGGGAGGTGTCCCTGTTCATGGCAGGGAGTTGGAACTGGAGGAGCTTTAAGGTCCATTCCAACCCAAACCATTCTGTGACTCTACAATACACAGAAAATATCAGGATCCTCTAAAGCAGAAACCCACATTTCCCTGAAGCTCTACCTGCAGCATGCAATAGTCAATCAGGTCATCAGCAGAACCACAAAACCTGTATAAAACAGACCAGCTTTTATTACGGTATGACATTTTCTCAGTTTCTTATCTCACTGTATCTTTGGCACATGCAGAACTGAGAAGAGAGATGCTTTTTCCAACCCACTCCCACAGGCAGCTCGCTTGCCATAAAAATCCAAACTTTCTTTCACCCCTCCAAGATTTTTGCTTTACGTAAGGAGGGTTCTCCTCCAAACAGGCAGCTCTTTAGAATTCCTTTTCCTACACTGTATAACCAAGACACTAAACAGTCTCCTAAAGGGCAGTCATTCTCACCTCTTGATAATCAAACAAAATACTGAGCTCCTCTTGCTAGACAAGGTGGAGTTCTAAGCCAGACCCTGACTGCAGCCTCTAACAGTAAAGAAAGAACTTAGAAACAAGAATGAATAAGTTCAGTTTATTTAGAGCAACTATCTATAAAGGCAGCAGCCAGATGAGTCCATTAGGAGAAACTCAACCATCGGAATAAAATATCATTGATTGAGTGTAAGAGAACCATGTAAAGCAGACCCATCGTGTAAATGTACCTGGTGACAGCCAGAGAAGTCCGCTCATGTGTTTGGTTTGGTTTGGCAGACCCAGGATGAGATCATGTAATTCTTTTGCTGGAATTTGGATTTCAAAGAGAATGCCCAGGCCTTTGATAGAGCTCACAAAACTTCATTGAAAGATTAGATAGTAACCATGAGATCATTTCACTTGATAACCCTAAAAGTAACTCTTGAGGAAATGCATGAGGAGGTTTAAAGTTAAGGGGTCAAGCTTGAAGGATATCCGGAAACACAGAACGATGCATCTCTGCACATACTTAAAAACCCCCTTTTACTTGAAAATGTTGGTAATTGTAGTCTTAGCAACACGTAGAACCCCTACTCTTCTTTTTAAGCACAGCTTTCTGAACTTCAAGGCTTAGATTTCTAGTTCTAGTTTTTAACTTATAGATCACTGATGGTCTGCAAAATAACATGGAAACATAGTAGGTACCCTGTCTCCATTTCAGGCACAAACTTCCACTGCAACAGCAGAAAGAGGCAGTGTATTTTCCATCCTGTCCCAAGTGAGTGACAGTTATTGTTGCCACAACAGTATCACAAAGAAATAAAAGGGAAGGAGGGTGGTTCATCCACACAATGACCAAAGAGAAAGGTGGTCCAGAAAAGAGTGACTATTAAAGCTGTTACTTTAATTATGACCAAAGTAATCTCCTTCAGCTTTCCTAACTGCTTCTGCTGCTTTTTAATGATTTTTTAAAAACCTGAGTAATACCAAAGAATCACTGAAAGACTAGAAAATTGTATTCATAACCCATTTCTTTGTGGTTAGCTCATTTCACTATTTTAACTGGAAGTCTGTGCAGTTTCCTTATTGTCCATCTGATGGTTTTGCAGAGCAACAGAGCAGGGGGATCACACTTAAAATCAGTGGGACATGGAGTGTAGAGCTGTCTGATGTAGTTTGCCTGCCTGTAACCCCTGGACTCGCTCAAACTACTTGAGCTTGTTTTTGGAAAGAGATTCAGCCTTCAAGTAGAGAGCATCCTTTAAGAAATGTCAGACTTTCCTTCACCTGCCATATCCTGATGTCAGGGTGGATGATGAGGACCTAAGGGCACAAGACCCTGGACTCCCCTGGCAGGAAAAGCTGTGAAGCAACATGCATGGTCGAGACTTGGTGCTCTTCCTCTCTAACACAGTCAGCATATCCCACAAGCAGAAGTTTTTACACCCAAATATCAGCCCATGTTACTGAATTTGGGATCAGAACCCTCTTATTCTGATTCTCCACAATACAGGCCACCTGATGCTCTCAGCTGTACAATCCTTCTGTGCCCAGACGTGGCACCCAGCTGCTGAGAAATCAACTGGTGATCAGAGGAGTGATGTAGGGAGTCCTCCAAGCATGCTGGTTTGCTCAATTTTTAGCACTGTGGGATCTTGAGCACCCATTCTTACAGGATTAATTTTCTCAAGATGCTGTTGATGGAGTAAACTAACACGGAGAGATGAATAAAGTCTCAGTTCCTGGTTTCACACCACAAATTTCAGACATGAAATGTCTGACCTTGCCCTACCCACAGATATTCAAGCAGCAAACAAGGGGACAGTTTCCCTGTGGCCAGAAGAGCAGTGGCGTTCAGCACTGCTGACATCATCCAGTCATCGAGTAGTGACCGAATGCATTGAAAAGTGTGCTGCCAGCCATGCCAGTACTTCAAACCCAAGCACGTATGCTGGTGTTCCTCATCTTCTGTGGAACAGGTTGCAACTGAGCAGTCCTTTTTTCCCCCCTTAGATTTACATTTTGGAAAGTGAAGAGGTGGAAGTGGAAGCTTACTAAAGAGAAACCCCATCACAAGATTAACTGAAGAGAAAGGAAGCATTTCTGTGGGAAACAACAAGGAAACTACTCCCCCACCACATAACCTCAGCACCTAAGGACATGGGAACATCTCCTGTTGCAGGGTGGTGCTTTGAGAACTTCCCTGTCTGCTGGGAAGGGGGTACATGCGTGTATGGCGGGGACAAAACAGCTTTTGTGTAACACAGAACCATGTGCTTTTCCCAAGGCCTGCTGGCTAAGATGAGCTCACTGGTGGGGCTTCCTTCTCCTCCAAAAGATGCTGTGCTATGCATGTACTGCTCACCCTAAGCTCTCCCGGCATCAGCCCAGACACACATTGTATCAAAGCATGCTCCACAGAAAACCAAAAAAGGAAAAGTTCGCAAAAAGGCCTAGCATCTTCCCCACTCAGTATTCATTTTATCTTTATCATCACTCGGTCACTGAAGCAGAAAGATCCAGCAAATCCAAGTGACTAAGGAATTCCGGCAGACACAGTCCCAGCCCTACAAGATGCTGCCATGGGATTTAGGAGTGACCTTGGGACATACGGTCTTCCCCAGAGCTTAGATGTGTAGGAAGACCTCACAGTCCAACCCTTCACAACAATGTCTGTCACCAGCTCCCAAGGGGGCCTTGCCATGCAACACCTTCAAGGCACCCAAAGCAGCCCAGGGATGACATATTCAATGAAGACAGGTGTTATGGACTCCACTGCTGAAGGCAGGACAGAAGGTGCAGCAGCTTTCCCCAGGGAGTAAAAGAATATGAATATATCTCCTTGTCTATGAAATTGCATGTGAGTTTGGAGTATGAGAACGAGTCACTCATCATTTCTTCCCTCCAGCCAACCTAAATGGATCCTACCTGAATTTGCTGAGGGCAGGAGACACTGTTGGCACTATACTGGGTGCATGCACATGTGTGCACACAGAAAAGGGAAGAATTCACAGGGCAGAGGGTCTCCAGGAGACCAGCGATCCTGCCTGTATCAGGTGTGCTGCATGAAATCCTCTAACGTATGCATTTCTAGGTCACTCTTTATACTGGGGGGGGGAAGGAGGGCAAGAAGGGGGAGCAGCGGACACTGGCCTGGGGAGCAATCAGGGTACGGCTACCCTAAGTACTCCTGCAAAAAATGGAACTGGGATGTAGCCCCTGAAGAATCTGCCCAGAAGTCGGAATGCCACAGCATTTAGATTTCAACAGCGGCAACCACACAGAAAAATTCTGGCTCCTGGCACTGCTGCTGCCTTTTCCCTCCCCTCACAACCTTCAGCTGTGGTCACACACACACACTCTTGTTCATGTAGAAATGGGAAGCTATTGAGGGGATTGAGAAATGGTGGCATAGAAGGAGAAAAGCCCCACCATTCAGGCAGGGTAAAACAAGAAGGGGAGGGCTCACTGGTGTAATTTTGGGGCTGGTCTAGGATGATGTCATAGCACTGAGCGAGTGCCATGGCCAAACTGTGGGTACTCCTAACGCTCCCCGTCCATCTGACCTCTAATACGATCGGGCTGAAATATTGCAGATTACATTTATTTTAGCTTTAAAAAGCCATTTTTCAGTCCTTTCCCTCAGAAACATTGCTAGGGACTGCAGGCTGTGCGGATGCGAGGTGGGGGAGGCGGCACACAACTAACTCTTCCGGCACACACCCCTTTCCCTACTACAAAGGCATCCACAGCAATCACATTTGCAATAGTACAAATCTTGATGGATTCATCCCATCCCCCTCCTCTTTGTAAGCCCACAGCCCGCTGTAAGCCCTCTCCGTTATCGCAACCCAGCAATCCTTCCCAGGGATCAAGCTGAAAAATGCAGTCACGGTACAGTTGCTCGAAATAAATGAATGAATGAAAAAAAAAAAAAAAACCAGCCAGCAGCTCAGCCAGGAAGCAGCAATTTCATTGTTTCAAACCCCATCTGCATCTCCACAGCATTTAGGCATATTTCACACCAGCACATATACACACTTTATGCACATGCAAATCAGCATATTAATAAGGTGGAAAAAAGGAGGGGGAATAAAAAAAAAATAAATCTGGGATTATATTGACTTCACCCAGCAAGGTGGCTGATCTCACACACACTGGAAATACACACAGAAATTCAATATATTCTACATTTTGCATCTCACACACACAGAGCAAAAATATCTTTCGGTGCAATATCTCGTTGCTATGCCAACAACAACAACACAAAATTAATTAGGAGAGGAGGAAAAAAAAAGGAAATCACTGACCCCTTTTGCAGAGGGAGAGGGGGAGAGGGGAGGAGGTGGGGTGGGGTGGCTGCTTACCAAAGATGCTGATTTGATTGTGGCAAAGCGCTCTCGGTTCCGGTAGTGGAGGGCCTGATTCTGCACTGACTGGGTAGGCCGCACCTCAGGCCTGCGATCCCTGTGGCCCACCTCATCCCTTATAAATACATGATCCTGCAGAAATGGATAAAAACAAGGAGAAAGTCCGGCTGTGCTCTTCCCGCGGCGGCTGCCTCTCTCTCACCCCTCTGTCTGCACAAGCGCCGCTGTTGGAGAGGCATAGTTCAGCTCTCTGCTAGCCCCAGCAGCTCCCACCGTACAAAATGAATAAGCAACACATTGCAGGCTCGGGTTCGGCGTGTCAGCTGATCGCTAGCGGGATGCCTTCTCAATCCCTGGCTCCGGGTTTTTTTTTTTTTTAAGCCACCAGTATTACATAAGTGAGAAAAAAAAAAGACTGAAAAGCATAAAGCGATGCAGAGCGATTGGACTCCTTGGAAAGGTCAGGTTCAAGCACTGCAACCGAGCAATCCCATTAAAAACGGGATTTCCATGGCTAGCAAAGAAGATGCTGTTCCCTTTTAACACAAGAGCAACATTTTGCCTCATTCCCTTTGCCGAGTGCTTCGTCCTCAATAGGATTTCTTTGTCTCTTGTTTGCTATCTGCTGTGGAGGACGAGCATCCTGGCTAAAACCATGGCAGGCTGGAGACACCAGACAAGCCTCCGTGACCACTCAGGGATCCTGCTTTCCAGTCATGATCCTGCACAGTTCTAGCACTTTCTCTCCACAGCCCACAAAGGATTTTTTTTTTTTTTTCCCTTTTAAAGCAACAGCTCCCAGGTTTTAGCACCAACAGTTCCCGGTGCAGCCTCCCTCTCGCTGGCTGACAAGGCTTCGCGAGGAGCGGCTGTGCATCTGCAAAACGGCGCATGCAAGTTCTGCAATGGAACCAAGCTCTCGTCAAGCATATACAGTAGAGACCCTAATCAGAAGGGCTGGTGAAAAATGCCACCTCAATCTTGCTAATTGGAACAGTGACTGCCCAGAGTCAGCACACCCACAGGCTGTGCCTTCAGCATGGAGCAGCCTTTGGACACCAGGAGCGTCCCACTGCCTCCCACCACAGCACGGGTGATGGCAGGAGCACTCAAGTCCTCAAGTTTCAGCTCCTAAAAAACTCAAAGGGAAACTGAGATTCTTCCTGAATTACATCAGGTTACCAGCTGTCAAGGGTGCAAATAAAGACTGCAAGTGCCTATGCCAAAAGGCAAATAAGATACACCAAGCCTTGCAGAGAGCAGCTGTCTTCATACCCTGGGTGTTTGCAGGTGGGCAGCTTTGTCACCCCGCCATGCCAGAGCAGACACCTCAGAGTCAGAAAGCCTTGCGGTGAGCCCAGCTGACAGGGGCTGACAGGGGCATCTCCACCATGACACTGCAGTCCTACTGGCTTCTTCTCCCACTCCACAGACACTTGTTTCCTCTCTGCTGTCCTCAGTTTCTAGCTGCTTCTAGTCTGGATCCATACAATTTCAGCTGCTTTCAATATGATTCTGTAAATGATTTCGAGCAAAGGCCAAACGGGTATGGAAGTGCTGACAGCAAGGGCCAAATGAATCGTTGACTTAAAGAGCTTTAAACCCAACACCTTTTTTTCTCAGGTCCTTCATTTTGAGCATTTACACTTCATGCTCACCTTTCTCATGCCTTTGCATGGAGAGATACCACAATGACAAGCTGAAATGATAACTACTTCTTATATGGGGAAAACTATCCTGTAGGTTACTTCCTGCTACCTAAGAGGTGGATTTTTAGAAAGCAGAATGTCATCCTGGTCTTGTTTTATGAGACCTCCATGGTCAAGACAACCTGCACTGGCTCCTCCATACTCACCCAAGGGAGACAGAACAAGCTGAAACAGTTAAAAAGGATCATCCTCCATAGAAGCCCTACAGACTGTAATAAAAAGCTGCCATCTGAGTTTACATTGGCTATCCTTACACTAGACCTTTGGTTGCTCTGTCTTAGCAGGCGAAGGAAGCATTACAAAGGGCAATGACTGGCAATTGGGCTGGTCCTAGATTTTCAGCTTGTGTGTGTTTGTGCAACAGGCAGGGCCTATCCGAAACTCTGTGAAATACAATCAGGGATACCCCATACAGCCCAAAGTAGATGGACTGGCTCCTAACATCACCTTTTAGTTTGGTATTTCCACTCCCGTAGTCTGGAGCCTTCCAGTACAACGGCTGCCTGGCCAGACAAGGGGCAGTGCTAGAATAACTCGGCCTCTTGGTCTCTAACAAGCAGCTCTGCAGAGATAAACTTGGCTCTTTGGGGCTTGCACAAACACAGCCTCATGAAATGTACTGATACGACCCAAGCTTGAGCATGGGAAGGCGAGTCAGCAACTACCAAAGGGAATTCCTTTGTTACAAGCTAAAACTGGAGCACCTCATACAAAATAAAGCTGAATAGAAGTGACCTGTGGTAAAGAACTACACAAGACTTACTCATATGAACCATGGAGGAGTGAAGAGAAACCAAAGTACTCAGGCATTACTACTCCTCTACTGTAGTTATGGAATTAAGGTCTGAAAGCCTTGTGGTGTGACTCATGGCCACACACAGCCTGCAGCAGCACATGTGAACATACAAGGTTCCTGAGATCTGCTAGCACTACCCTAGTCCCTGGACCATCTTCCCTTTCTTCACCACATTAGTAAACCAGGATGAATGTGAAATACTTAAACCAGAGAAGCAGCAAATCACTGATAAAAAGACTTTGAAATAGTCAGACTTTTCAACATGGTCCAAAACACTACCTAAAATGACAAGTTGAAATAATAACTACTTATATGGGAAAACTGATCTGCAGATTATCTTCTGTTATCTAAGATGTGGACTCTAAGAGGGCAGGACGTCATCCTGGTCTTGTTTTATGGGACTTCTAGCTACTTCAGTGCACAGAAACAGCTCACAGCAAAATCTAATTGCCCTTCAGGAATGTGAATTAACTACATTCTCCATTTCATATGGAGCTGAGCAAGGAAAGGGAAGATTCCTTTGTAACTGAGCAAGCAAAAGGACCCATTTCAAGTGAACAGAAATTTCAGCAGTTGTCCTTGGCACACCTTACTCTAGGATCTGATGCATCTGAATCAAGCAGTGAACTACCATTAACACTCAAATAAGTCCATGCAACCTTAATAGGCAAAACATTTTTCAGAAAAGCTGTCACAGTACCAGAAATAAAATCAACTGACATTAAGAGTTACCAAATCTAACAAGGTACACTACCCAAAGACCAATAGTAAACACAGACCTGTAGGACAACAAATAAACCTAAGAGTAACCATATGTCCACCAACCTTCCTCTGACAACGTGACCAATGGCTACTACAACAGGTACCTATCTGCAAAGCCAGAAAGCAAATTTCTATTCTTTTTATTCTATTTTCTTCCCCTAGATGCTTGCTAAGAGAAACTGCAATCGCATCTCCTTTTGGACACAAATAAAGTAATTTTGTTTCAAACATTTAGGTCCAGATTTGTGTGAATCAAAAATCCCAAACTGGCACCTCAGCTCAAGTTACCTGGTAAATAAAACCTGATCAAAAGCACCCCAGAAAATCACCAAGTTTGGGTCAGGGTGTCTCTCAGCCTTAAATCTGCAGTTCAAACACTGCTCTGTTTTTAAAGCAATGTCTCTTCCATGTATATTTAACTTTCCATCTGCTTTCTGTGTTTATTGCAATATTTGCCTTATAAATACAACTGTAGGCATGCTCGGATCACAACTCACATTAAACCTTTAAAATCCTCCTCTTCAGGGTCAATCTAGAATCTATAACTAAATAAATCATTTATTCTTCTGGCAGTATTATCTGCTACATAAGAAGTTTTCAGACAGATCACAACACATAGGGTATCTGGTTGGATGTTGGCTTTGAAGTCGCTGATTTTATTTGCCAGGATAAGAACTCAAACATTTCTACAGTATTACCAGGTCAGAGAGCTGGTGGATCTTCCAGTTACTTAAGAGATCCTAAAGATCACGTCTCTCAAAACCAACGAACAAAACCAAAAGGCAGGACTCCTACAGATATAATGGATTAATGAATAACCTAAAAAAATATTGTCCTTGTGGGAGTTAATCTCTGGATAAACAGAAACATAGAGAAGCAGTCAGAACATCTGTTCAGACACAAGTTGATTCAAGTTGGTTCCAGCTGGGTATCTGAACGGCTACCACTGGTGTCTCTTCTGAGCATCTTACAAGGCTCATGGATTCCTCTCAAACTGATGAGTCTTGCCTGCGGTCACTGTACAGAGCAAGAACCTGAATTTTGCTCTCTGGAGTCCATGTCATCTATACCACACAACACTGTCTCTTCATCCTCCTAATGGAATAAAGTACTTTATCACTCCCTTACCCCCAGCACCAGCATATTTCAGGAATATCTGCTTAACACCCATTTTTAAGAGCAATGCTAACAGCACACTGCTAATGTTACTTCCGTTTTATGTTCAAGATATTCCTACTTCACCCTTTACTGATAAGATTTAACTGCATTGATAGATTTTGCACTAAATGCATTGAGCATCTACAGAGAGGTTGAAGTATCAAGAGTCTTTCAAGAAAAAGCTTCATGTCATCAACCTGCTCGACACAATTCCAGAAGGTATGCAGGGGTCTTCACTGCTGGCACGAAAGCCAAAACGCAGTAGGTCATTACTTAAACATCCTTTCTGCCTCATAAAAAGAACATATTTTCCAAGTATGAATCATAAATCTTGATATGTAGGAAAACACAGTCAGCTTTGCCCCAGCTGTAATTCAAGTTGCATCAAGGGAGGTTTAGATTGGTAATTAGAAAAAAATTCTTTATGAAGACAGTGGTGAAGCACTGGCAGAGGCTGCCCAGGGAACTAGTGGAGTCGCTGTCCCCTGAAGGGTTAAAAACCACATCCATGTAGCACTTTGGGACATGGTTTTGTAGGCACAGTGGGTTTGGGCTGATAGTTAGATTTGATCTTAGAGGTCTTTTCCAACATTAATGATTCTGTAATTCTATGATGCTCACACTACACCAGAGCGCTGTCCATGCACAGGATTCAGTGTGAGTGCTGCTCAACAATCATGACAGTAATAGGTGATGTGTACATGTTCATTTAAAAGATTTGGAAACCCACTCCAGTTGCAACACTTATTACATAAGTATCTTCTTACTGCAGGCACTGCCAAGAATTTGTGATGATCAACTATGAGGGTCCTCTTTTCATCCTCCTGTTATAAACTAGATTTTAATCAGAAGACTTCCCCGTCATTTTTATTGCCCAAGTTTCACATTCAATGATTTTAAGGTTGAATTAATAGCAGCACCTCTGTATTGCAGTTGAACAGAACAATACCATATTGGCTTTCTGTTTAGATTAAAAGGGAACAACCTTTTTAATATTATAAAGTTTTATGGCAATAAAATACCACCATGTAGGAGCATTCTCAGTCCTACCACTTGGCATATTAATTTAGGACCACAAGATGATATTTCTGGGAAGCCACCTGTATGCACACACTGACATACAACAGCAGCTGAGCAAAGCAGATGACAAACTACCTACGATGTATCAACTGATGCCTATATTCTTAGGGAGCCAATATCTTCATCCTCATTTTAAGATTAATTAACTGATACTTACCCGCTTTTAAAACTCAGGTTATGTGTCTCTGAAACCCAGTGCACTTGGAGTTCAATTCCCTGCCTCATTTTACATTTTGTTTTTTGCACTCTCAGCTAGAACTGGGTTTGCATTAGAGCCATCATTCACCCCTCAGTTCCAACCTGTGCAGCTGAAGAACTGAATTAGCCCCCAACAGGAGATGGACATGAGAATGTGTATCCATAGGCAAGATGACCTTGGATGGAAAAGCACAGTTACGTTAATGGTCTTCAAAGGACTGATGTTGGAAAACCAGAACTCTTACACTGATCATACTGTGACTTACAGAATCGTTTAGATCGGAAAAGACCTTTA
>WAAB01024746.1:0-14780 GCA_013389865.1 Piaya cayana
AAAACTTCCTTATTCAGAAAAGCTTGTACCCTGAAAGTTGGATTCAAACTCTGACCTCAAACCACATGAAATGAGCCAGAATTGAGTGAATTGAATCCCTTAATTTCTGTGTTCTACTTAAGTAAATAAAAGGAGAAAAAGAAATAGGGGAAAAAAAGAAAAAAGACACTTGTCATTGTACAGCTCACTTGTCACAATGATGTTGCCATTCATTTCATAGAATCATAGAATCACCGGGTTGGAAGAGACCCATCGGATCATTGAGTCCAACCATTCCTATCAAACACTAATCCATGTCCCTCAGCACCTCATCTACCTGTGCCTTAAACACCTCCNGAAGAAACTCTGGGCATCTTCAACTCCAAGACAGCTGCCAAAAAGGCTGGTCGCAGTTTTCTCCCAGGTTCAATGAAACAGCTTTCATTGTTTCTGTGAGGTGTGCACATTCCTTACTCTGTGCCTAATGTTGTCCCCATAACTGTACAATGTCTCAGCTGAAGAGAACACCAACTGTTTCAGGTCAGGACTCATCAAACACTGTGATATGCCGGCTGCCTCTGAAATTAATGGCATCAATGTTAAACTTGGCATCCATCATAGGCTGGCTAACGATATTGCCTAAACCAGATCCTACATGTAGGAATGGTCCCACCAAATATTTACACCAAAAGAAATCTCCTGTGTACCTAATCTCAGATGCATTGGAAACTAGTGGGGAGAAAAAGGCCCCTGCAGAAAACAATGCAACTCTGAAATACCAGCTTTAGAGAAAAAGAGTTGGATCAATCTCACGGAGAGCCCTCACCTTTCCCCTTTTTACAGAGGGACCTCGGATGTCACACTTAGACTTGATGTCGAAGTTCTAGACACCTAAAATGATAGAAGATGAATCACACCTTTTTCATTTTCATTCCCTTTGCAAGTAAGGAGTATGTCCCTGCTGGAGTATATCCTTAGAGCACACATGTTCCCTTGCTAACTCTGCTGTCAAGATCTCCTCAAACATGCTCGGCTGCATTTCTTTTCAGGGTGACAGGACTAAAGGCAGACGGCGGGTCTTCTCCAGTTCAGCAGCAGCTTTGCACATCAGGGAGCAGTGCACGTATCCCTTTGGCTCAAAATTAATGCCAACTCATTCTGCAGATTGGAACAGCCTCTCAGTTCAAGAACGAATACAATTATTTTTATTTTTCCTACAAACAGCTAATCTCCTCCTTTTTTTCTGTCTTTCACCCCTCCTCTGGTCTCTTTCCAGCACTTGAAAAACAAGTGTGTTTTGTATTTGTTTGGGAGGCTTTCAACAACTTTATTAGGTTTCCAAGCAAGACACTTCCCAGGCTGCACTCATGATTTCTGCGAAGAAGAAGAGGTGATGGTGACACTGTCATCCCACATTAAGTCTTCCAGGCTACTGGCTTTCATACATGGGGAGAAGAAGAAAATGACATTAATGGCAGCGTAAATAAATATAGGTTTGTATTCACCGTTCCCCAACAGCACGTTTTCCGTTTTTTTTTCTTTTCCTCCTTTTATCTTTCCCAAAGATTCTTCCGCTGGATCAAAACCAGAATGTTTCCACAAGCCTGCTGCAAAGTGCTACCAGGAGCAACAAGAGGTAGATTTTAGTAGTCCAGTGAACTAGACCTTTTAATGTTAACAGACTTAATTCCAGTGTGAGCTTAACCATCCCAAGATATCTGAGAAAAGCAGTGTTTCTCCTGTTTGAGAAGTACCCATGTTAAAAGTAGGCACAGTCAGGGTGTACATGGGAAATGACCTAAAATTTAATCGTGGCAACAATGTCATATTGTTTCACAAATAACTAATGAAATTTTTGAAGCAGTTTTTTTGGACATCCTGTGTAGGAAATTGAAGTCCTGAGAAGCTGAGTCTTCCTGTATCCTGGTGATACCAATGTTTAGGGTCTTGTAAAACACACATCTTCAGCGGTAGTTTGTTCCCATCACCCAGAAATGCAGCTTCTCTCAGCCTTGTTCTATATAATCTTGTATAAAACTTGCAATGAGTCATAGGAATTCATGAGAAAACCGCAAAAGTCTCGCACAGAGGGGTGCTATCCAAATGATTTCCTGTTGTCTCACATCTTTTATACAATCTCTACCATTTCCGCTCTAGGTTTTCTCTCTTGTCTTTGCCCTTGCCAAGTGAAAACTTCCCCATTTGCTTGAAGTGGTGGAGGCATGGAAAAGGGGGATAATGGAAATGATGCCTTCTCAATTTCTATTTTTCAGCAGGCCTATTTTTCAAGCACCTATTCCTGATATTTCTCTGAAATTTGTTGTTGAGATTCCCTATTTACTGTGAGTTATGACTGCAGTTATTAAACGGGATGACTATGATGCTTAGTTGATGGAGACAGCAGCCACAAAACATAAACAGTGTTTTGCCAGCTTCTAAACCAAAGCATGAATCAATTAATCACTCCAGCTTCAAAGCTCTGAGTAACTCAGAAATCCTATCCAATCCTTGCAATAAAACGAATAGCCAATGGCTTCATATGGTTTATATGGCTCATAGCCCTAGCTACACGCTTTGCAATGCAAGCATTTTATTAACCAATCAGAGAACTCATGACTGATCTTTGAACCTTTGGGTTCCTCCAAAGAGAAAGAGGAATGATTACCCATATACCAGACCATTGTTATTTAAGTCACAAAGGCACAATAAACAGGAATCTTCCCATAACCTGCTAGGCCATGGAATATACTATTTATTTGCCTCAGCCATAATAATTTAGCTTGCAGAAGATAGAACAAGGAATCCTGTTACTGGAAATCTCTTGCTGGAAATGGTCAGTCTGAGCCCACACCTGCTCATCATACCTTTATTTTTCATTTAGTTTGGCTGATCCACTCTCCAGTAGAAGTGACTGATTTGCACTTAAGTGACCCTTTTCCTCCTGAGAGCACTTATCAGTCAAATTCTTTGTCTTTACTTTAGCACAACTTGACTTGATTCCCATCTCCCTTGCCACAGCCATCACAGAGGACATGTGTCTGCAATACACAATTGATCCTGGTCTCTTTTCCCTGGATTAGATAGTTTAACTTCTTCGCTTTCCCGTTGCCTGACTTGAGGTAATGTATTTACAACAAGTTAGTATAATCTCTGCCTGGGGGTAAAATGAGTGCCAGCTCTTCCAAGCTTTGGACTGAACATTATAATTTAGGAGGCGACTGTAATAGTCTTCAGAACAACTCAAGGAAAGGCTTGTTCCTGCAGTCTCCCTGAGATTTCTCGTCATTGTAAAGAGAGGGCACAGCCCCATCCCAACCTCTGGGCTGAAGCTACCTTGTCAATATGTCCCTAGTCCTTCCCCACAAGTCCTCCGCTCCTCAAATTCAGTGCAGACTAACTTCTACATTCAGTACTTATATGGTCCCCGTTGCTGAGAGATGCATTCGTTGTTCTGAATCTGATGGAAATTTTTAGTACTCTTAGAAAATAGTGCCAGCTGGAATATTCATTCTCTGTGTGTCCAGCAAGCAGCATTTTCCATTTCCTTAGTAAAATCCTCTTGGCTACAGTGAGTTCTGCAGAAACCCACACACTCATGCAAATGAGGGATGACGCAGATTAGGATATTGCAGACTGGAGCTGCAGATTTGAAGACAAGAAACAAAATTGGAGGCTTCAGAAGATGCTGTTCATCTCCTGCAGGTGTCAGCCAGGTCACCATCTCTCGATTCGATGACGATACACGGCAATAATTTATACGATCTCTGCAGGCAGGCTTTGCAAGCAGCACTTTCCCCTTTGTCAGGCAAGTGCTTTTCTTGGTACAGGCTCATGGATTTCCAATAGTATCTATGAAAACAATCTTGTTTTGGAAAAACTTTTGGTGTAATAGGTTTGAGGCCTTCTGGATACAGTATTCGGCCAATTCTCAGCTGTTGACAGAAATAACTAACCGCGTTGTTCGCATGTATTTCTAATTCATGACTTGTCGTTTCCTGTTTCCTATTTTAGAAAAACAAAAGTTGCTGATTTAGGGCCAAATTCTCAACCCTTTTGTTACTGAAGAGACACAGATTTACACTAGTTAAGAATGTGGCACGCAGATTTCCTTGGGTTTGGAGGATTAGGGTTATGCTTTTGGCTTCCTGGGCAAAATGCATTTTGTCAAACAGCCTGGGAGTGAGATGAACCCACACTGACAGTCATACTTGGGCATGATACGCCATCCTGCACTTTGAGCTGCGCACACCCTGTGCTCTTGCAGATGAATGCAAAGAACCTGGAAAATGCCCAATATGTTGAAGTTTGGTATTCACTGGTGGAGCTGATGACCCACATAGACAAAACTGGAATCCAGGGGAATGGCACTAATAGCCAAGCTGGGTTTTTTTTTAGCATAGTCTAGTTTTCACTGAGATAGATACTACTCTGTTTCTGCAAAATAGATGACACTCGGCAGATCTAGGTCCCAGTTCTTAAGAACCAGCTTGATAACAACACTATAATCCCAGCAGGATGTCATGGAGGTATCAACTACTACTAGAGCTTTACACTTACAGCTCTAGATTACCCAAGAATCACAGAATCACAGAATCATCAGGTTGGAAGAGACCCATCGGATCATCGAGTCCAACTATTCCTATCAAACACTAAACCATGTCCCTCACCACCTCATCCACCCGTCCCTTAAACACCTCCAGGGAAGGCGAATCAACCACCTNACTGATATCAACTCTCATGGACAAGTAAGGCTGAAGAAGATCTCACAAAAAATAAAGTGTGAGCAAGGAAAGCCTGCTCAGATACCTGGTTAGCCATGCTTGTTTCTCAATGGAGGTAGCTGCCATGAAAGTTAAATAGGGACTATAAACTTAAAAAACTTGAGAAAGAAACTCATCGAGCAGACTTGTCCTTGTTGGCAGCAGTGATATGCTCTGAACATCAGCACGGATGGCTCTCCAGGGTGGTAGTCTTCAGTAAAGGAGTAATGTTACCCTCTCTCACTTTCTAGCAAAAGCCTCAAAGCCGCATTAGAGGAAAGAGTTATCTAAAAGGAATCTGGACCTGATTCCCACCTGGTGACGGATGCTGCAGAGAGAGCTCTGCTCAGTTTACCCTGGTTAAGACTCTATCTCATCTAGTTTCCCTGCCTTAGTCAAAATCAGCTCCAGCAACAGGTTGCAGGGGAATATGTGACAAAGTTTCAGTGTTCTTGGCTGTTTATATACATACGTGTGTGTGTGTGTGTGTGTGTGTGTGTGTATGTATATATAAGCATTAACATTGTTATCTAATTGCAAACAGATCAACTGCAGCCCCAGTGGCAGATAATGGTCTGTCAAAAAGACAGACCTTCCCTGCTGCTTCGCTTACCTCTCCAGAGCTCTGCAGGGAGCCCTGCGTATATACAGGGAGTTTTGCGGGTGAAAAGCACTGGGGAAGCACAAGGCATTATTGTATTCTGTGGATGCATTTTGCCAGGCTCTGACCTTTCAGGTTCCTGCCGAATGCCTCCTCCTTGCAAGCGGTAGAAAAGAGCTAACATTTTACTCCTGCGTTTCATCCTCAGCAGAGTAATTTTTAACAGGCCGTGAAAAGAATAAGCCTTGTCGCTTCCTTCCTTTGACCTTTCCAGGGAGTTTTGTCTTTTCATGAACTCTGCCTCTGCTTTGTAATTTGAACTTCTTATTAGGAAACTGGCATTACAGAACCGATTCAGGTTTCTGATCAAAGATACTGATGGTTGAAAGGACCCATGCCACTAAGCCCTCTCCCTGGCTTCGCTTATGCCATTTGCTGAGGTCTCAATGGATTGTTTCTTCTTGGTTTCCTCATTGATGTGTCTCATTCCCTATTTCAGTACCTTTCTCAGTCAAAGGTCTAAATATCATCTCACTCTCATTCCCACAGAAAAAAATCCTCTGAGTCCATGGGCTCTGTACTGATCTATGACCATGATAGTCTTCTCTCATTTTCCGCTCTGCACTCTCAGCTAACTGCAAAGTAGTTAGGATGACACGTGATGAATGCTCCCAGGAACATGGGAATGCTTCTGTTTCCCAGTTCCATGTGTTTTTGTGATACTTAACAAATTCTTATTACACATGACCCCTCCCTTGTGTAGTACTGAATGATTCAGGAGATTGGAGACTTTTGAAAGACTTCTACATCTGCATTTGTAGGTACCTAAATACTCCAGAAAACCTGTTTTTTGCTTACAGGTTTGAACACATGTCCACTCTATCACTGTAACAGGTTAGAATGTGTTCTGCAACCATCTCTTTGTATATCCCCTCCCACTCTTGGTCCCCAAACTATAGGATTGGTGTCATTTTTTTGTGTGCATGTCACATGCTAAGATGCTGTGCTTTAACTTGACTGCAGAAATTCACAGCCCCTATTTTTTTCTTTGATTTCACTCAGATTTCAAACTTATCCATTGACTACTGGAGTATTCCGCCTGATTTACAGTCTTCTAAATGGAATTTGAATTAGATCCTAACATGGTAGAGTCTCCTTAGTAATGAGACAGAATAGCCTAAACTCTTGTCTCAGTTATTCCCTTGTAAATGGGAATTCACTCTCTAGATCCAAACAGGTTTTATTTGGATTTGTGCTTAAGCAGTTCAGAGCCTCCTGATGTGAATCTGAACACCTTTTGATCTGACCGATAAATTTCTCCTTTACTTCAACAGAGCCGAGATCTCATTGCTTATAACTTGATTAAATTTTTCAGAAAACAGCAGGGATCCGTCAGTGACCCTCAATGATTATAAACGGTAGCATGTCACAGATTTCATTGCAGCTGAAATTATACACACCAAGCTGGATATCTGTGCTTATTTGTGTTGTTAAAAGAAGCTGAAGGCATCATCTATTTACTTATGGTTCTCTGCAACTACTTTCTTTGGTGCTGGAAAGCTAACACTGATATTTCATGATGATATTGCTCATCATGGTCTTTAAAGATGAGCCTTTGCCAGTTGCACGCAATCCATAAGACAGTAGGAAAATGCTAGTAACTTTCTTTTGCTGCTTGTCCACTACAAAAGAGAATTAAGATCAAATCTGTAACTAGTGGAATGTCTCACCTTCTTCTTGCCCCCAGCCATCAGCATTTCTAGAAGCGGCAGAACACTCAGTATAAGGAAATGGTTGTTTCATTGCTAAATGGTCCAACCAAAGGCGTAAAACTTCTTCTCAGTAAATCCAGGAGGTGCTAGAAATGAACCAGGGGTGGAGTCAGCTCACTTCTGTCTCCTGCTTTAGACACTGTCCATGAAGACATAGTTGAAGCGCAAACTTTTCAGCGCAAAAATCATACATATTTGAAAGATTGGAGAGTGACAGCTCTCCTAAATGCTCAAGAATATTCGAATGGAAGAAAGACAGAAGATTAACCTAATAAGGAGAAAGTGGAGGTCTGAGTGATGAACAGAAATAGCTGGGAGATATATACTGAGGTGCTGAGGGAGTGAACTCTGGCAGAGTGGCAGAGCAACCATGATGTGACTCTCAGAGGCAAGAAAAACACATAGTGAAATAGTTCTCACCCGCCTCTCTTTTCTAGAAGTTTATTATATTGAACAGGGTCCTTTCTCAGACCAAACTGCATTTGGATTCTTGGAAATCTGACAAAACCTTCTCCTGAGAACTGGCCTGCTTCCTCTCTTTCCCAGCTGACCTTTTAATGAGGTCTCAGTTTGCTTCCATAAGCTGAGAACAGAATGTACAACACCAGCACAAGATGTACATTGTCTTTCTAGGATTTCTCATCTGGTTCGTTCTCCTGTATGTTTCTACTTACTAGGGACCTAATCCCAGAAGAATTGTCTTTACTTTTGATGAAAGGTGGTGTCTTTTGAGGAACCACCAGAATGGATCTACTTACCCTCAAAACCACCACTACTCTCAAAAGGCCTAAAATCACCACCGATTTGCTCTATCTTCTATCCTGACTTTGCATGAGTGTTTCATTTGGAGTAGCTGCTTGTTTATTTGTCTGCTTGTTTGTATTACACAAATAAAGGGAACAGGAACATTGATTGTGTTCCTAAAATAAGATTCACAAAAAATCTTTCAATCTGATTCATAACGAAGTATCCTACAAGGGGTTTTTTTGCAATACAGGAATGATCTCTAGTATTATAGGGATATATCAGCAGATGCTATAAGGAAAGACTAAACCAAAGGCTACCATTCTACTGGTATTTGAGATCAAACTAGGAGTGAGGAACTTGTATATATGAGGCTTATATTCAGGCTGCTTCATCCCAGTTGTTATATACACAGTATAACAATAAAGTAAGAAAATTCCTGTCCCAAAAACTTGACATCATAAATGGAAGATATTGAATAATATGGTAAGTTAGTCGGTCTTCTTGATGGAAATATTTGGGAGTCTCTTTCCTTCTCTTACGACTGCCAGGAGAGTATTAATAAGTAGTAATGGCACGGAGTATCTTCTCCGTCCACAGTCTGGATAAATAAATGAAGGAAAGTTACCATACGGTTAACCTGAGCTTCTGAGGAAGGGAGAGCAGTGAATAAACTATGCTCACTATCTCATCTCCATCCTGATCATATTGTGCCTACTAAAGACACATGCCAGAGCTAAGAGCTTGGTAGTAGATGTTAGATTTTATATCCTCTGTCAAGCTTGTGACTTTTGAGCAGAGGTCGTTAAGACAACAGATCTGGAAAACCTTACTCTACCTTAGGCATTTGTAAGCCAAAGTAGTCACTCTTCCTTGGCCTGCTGTGCACAATGGAGATTATTACTCAGTTATATCTTCTTCCATCTAAACTACCACAATAAGATCCAGTAGCTCCAGTGGAGGAGAAGAAACAAGGTCACAGATTGCAGCAATGAGGATAGTCAAAGCAAACAGCAGGTTCTTCCATTGCTGAAATGCTTAGATTACTTTATTGAAAAAAAAGACATCCTCTAGCTGAGATGTAAGTTGATGCAATATTTACTAATTGTTCTGGTTTAGACTGAATGGCGAAGGACTCAAAGTTGATAACATGGTCACAGCGACTTTATTCTGTATTCACAGTCTTGCTGGGTAGCCACGTAGCATGTGTCTATCACAGGGTCACAGTGCAGTGCTCATGCACTGCTGTGCCGGAGGTGCAAATTCAGTCCTTCTGCTACCAGATGTTTAATCCAAAAGCTCAGAGCCAACTGTATTTCCTAACAGTTCCTTGCAGCTTAGCTCAAAAAGACAAGAAGCAGAAAATAACTGCTTGATGGGACACAGGGACTCATGCTCCTGCTACTCATGGTAAGTTACAGAAAGCAAAGTGTTCTCTCTCCTGCTACTCATGATAAAGCAGAGCCGGGAACTTGTAAGGTTTTGAAAAATGGAAGTGATAATATTTCATAGCTGTGTTCACACACCTATAATCCCTGCTCTAAGACCATTTCTTAAATGCTGTTTTGATCTGTAGATCTCAGCAACGACTTTAACAGAAGAAAATACGTTTGCCTGTGGAAGAAAATAAATAGCTTGGTACAAGGGGGTGATGGCCTGGGGTACTGCAGGCTGCAACAGCAGACGACTTATGATTTCTTCCTGTAATATCTCTTGCTCTCTACCTTTGAAAAAAGATGTGGATTCAGCCTAGAGGTCAAAGGAGGTAGGATATGCTAACATGCATTAGCCTGCTGTATTCCTAGATTAGAAAGAGTCCTTTACGATACAGATATCACATTTGTAAGAGCAACCCAGCAGATATTTACTGGATGTCTTCAGACAGAACTGCAGACATGGTTTAGGGTTTTGTGGGAGTGGTTGGACTCGATGATCCGGTGGGTCTCTTCCAACCCGGTGATTCTGTGATTCTGTGAAAGACAGCTGGAAGTCAAGAGGCAGCTGCTGCAGGCAGGATTTGTAGGGCTGCTCAGAAATCAGTCTTCAGACAAACCAGCAGCTCAGCTCTGGACAAATACAACTGCTGGAGAACTTTGCAAACTAGATTCTAGTGTTGTTTTGTGTCAACAGCTACTTATTTCTTTGTATAAAGTCCCTGAGATGGTAAAATATGAGGGACTGAGACTATCTATCTTCTGGTTGCTCCAGATAAGGATCACAGGCTTAATAGAGTTGGTACTGAGTTACTATATTTAGAGATGTAAAAGTTTAGAGTTGGTATTGAGGTACTATATTTAGAGATGTAAAAGTTTACCCACTAAAGATTTTTCTTTTTTTTTGTGCATATATTTTATTACTTTCATTGTGCACTCAAAATAGAAAGTTTATGGCCAGTGCTCTTCTGTGGAAGAAAGAATTAAATAGACTTTATAATGACTTTCTTCCTTCTTGCATGAGCCTCTCATGCATTATTTCTACAGGAGCAAGAAAGACTCATTTGATTTTGTAAAGTATTCTCCTATAGACTCCTACTTTACATTTTGCTTTCCTGTCTTCTGATGAATCATGGTAATTTACATATATGAAAACACTACCTTTTCAGCCTCTTCTTCCTTTCTTCAGTTGAAGCTCATAGATTTTCTCTAGACAGCTCCTCTGGGAACTGCAGAGTGATCAATATTTGAAGATAATGTGAGGTAGCTGTAACATCACCAAGTCTGTCCAAAAGAAATAATTCAGTATTAACTCAGGCAATCTCCACACATCGTTGTCATAGAAGGACGTTTTAGAAGGTAAAGAACTACTTGTATTTTCAAGCATAGGTTAAAAATTGGAGATAAATACACAAAAGTACAGCATGTTAGCAAGATGCACCCCAGTCAAAATGAATTCAAACAATGGACACTGGGCCAGACCTGTAGCTGTGTAAAAGGAAATCTCCATTAAATGCAGCGCTCAAAAGTTCCATTTCAGTTAATTCCTTTTTAATTAGCAGCATGTCTGGGGAGGTTGCTGCTACAGCCATGGACATCCCGTTGCCTTCATTTTGGCATCTTCGCGAGGCTGCAGCGCCAAAATTCTCCACAGTTAAACTGTGGGAAAAAAAAGAAATATTGTGCTTTATTATAGTGGGAGTTGGGAGCTGGACAAAAGAGGGAAGCAAAAACTCTTGACTCTTGTTAGATATCCAGATTTTCTCTGCTATCTGAATGCAGGGGGTCACAGTAGCATAAGGAGACTGATACTGTCCTAACGACTTTTATGCATGGATTTACTTTAGTGAGTGTAAAGAAAAGGTCTGGACAGTCCAAAGAATGACAGACACTGAGACGTGACCCATCCCCTGAAGGTCTGTTTCCCTCTTCTTTGATATGTTCAGAAATTAGGAATAAATCACAGAATCATAGAACCACCAGATTGGAAGAGACCCACCAGATCATCAAGTCCAACCATTCCTATCAAACATTAAACTCTGTTCCTCAGCACCTCATCCACCCACACCTTAAACACCTCCAGGGAAGGTGAGTCAACCACCTCCCTGGGTAGCCTGTTCCAGTGCCTAATGACCCTTCCAGTGAAGAAATTTTTCCTTATGTTGAGCCTGAACCTCCCCTGGCGGAGCTTGAAGCCATTCCCTCTTGTCCTGTTGGAAGGGACCTTAAAGATCACCCAGGGAACACCCTGGATGAGCAGGGACACCTTCCACTGCATCAGGTTGCTCAAGGCCTCATCCAACCCAGCACCTAGAGATTTCTGTTAAATACTAGCAGAAACAAACAGATGTGCTGATTTAATCATCATTGCAAGGCCTCTTGCGATTCCACCTATATTGCACCCTGGCTATGAATTGTCTTAACAGTAAACCAGATTACCTAAATGGTACAAACACTCCTGCATCAGTGGCTGTGAGTTCATGCCCTGTTCCCCTACAGCCATTCTCCCACTGTGAATGTGCAATTTTATTTCTGGAAGCATATCTGCTGTGAGATTGGCATAAAAATAGCTGGCAAATTCTGCTTGGTACACTGTATGCTCAACCACAGGGAGAAGGAAACCTTTTTTTAGTAGTAAGCTATCAATAACTAAAGAAACTTCTATGTTGTCCAGATTTGGCAATCAGGACACTGGGCCAGTAATTATGAATTGGTCAAGATATTGGACCACAATTTCCCCTGCTGCTCAGCACTCAGGAGCTAGGACACTGAGTTTTAATTAATCATAGAATTGTAGAATTATAGAAAAACCAGGTTGGAAGAGACCCACCGGATCATCAAGTCCAACCATTCCCATCAATCACTAAACCATGTCCCTCAGCACCTCATCCACCCATGCCTTAAACACCTCCAGGGAAGGTGAATCAACCACCCCCCTGGGCAGCCTCTGCCAGTGCCCAATGACACTTTCTGTGAAATTTTTTTTCCTAATGTCCAGCCTAAATCTACCCTGGAAGAGCTTGAGGCCATTCTCTCTTGTCTTGTCCCCTGTCACTTGGGAGAAGAGGCCAGAACCCTCCTCTCCACAACCTCCTTTCAGGTAGTTGTAGAGAGCAAATAACACTAAAGACATAAGGAGAATTTTACTAAGAGGGCACCAAAGAAACAGGATTTCCAAGTAAAAAAGAGGTTTATGGAGAAGATGATTTCCTCCTGCCTCAGTCTGGGAGGGTGACACTCACTGTAGCATTTTTTGTTATACAGACAAATACTGCTGATTACTGACAGTTTGTCTAATTTGTCTTCCTGGAATTTGTCTTCCTGAGAGCGAGTCCATCTACCAGTACCAAAGCACCATTCAACTTAGACTTGGTGATCTCTACTGATGAAGCCTTTCCAAAGCCAACTAGACTTAATTTTGAAGTTAACCATTTGGCTTCTAGAACCTGCTTTCTGGCACTCTTCCATTTCTCCTTGCATCACCCAGTCTTTCTTTCTCCCACCAAATTTTCTTGGTTTGAAAACTGATTTAAAACAAAGGAAAAAAAATAAACCAAATCAAAACAACATATTTAAGCTAAACACATCTTAAAGGTAATCTTATATTTTTAAGTAATTAGTGGCATTTCATTCCACTCTAACATTGATCCAATATCACAAATTTACAATGGGAAGGGGTCAAGAAGTTTAGCCCAGCCGGATGAAAAAATTTAATTAACCAAAATACAGCAATATCAATCATTTGAAACAGGAAATTTAATAGCCTACCTGAAGAAGAAAGCAATGGCATTTGGCTGTCCGGCTAAAGCTTATTTGTGCCCCAACAGAAATGCCAGTTGTGGGTTTCAAAAGTAAAATATTTTGTTAAAGGGATATTTTTTGATACTTCTTTCTTTCTTTCAACGAATGAATATACTTCCTCTTGACCTCTCTTCTTGCCTTCTCTGACATACTATTGACTTAGTGCAAAAGAGCAGGCTCAGGCTGACTGGTGCTTCTGAAAGTCCTGCGATGATTAATGGACATAAGGATGTATCTCTTACCAAGAAGAAATTCTCAGTTTTTTCCTGTATCATAAAAAAGATGCATATTCTATCTTGGCCATAACACTCTTGCTCTGAAACATAAGGTTTTTCTCCTCACTAATTTCCACTTGTATGCTCTGGCTACTTCAACAAAATCCACTTTCTTAGCAGTTTATTGGGTCAAAACTCTTCCTTACAGATGGTCTACTCACAGCCAGCGCAGCTAAATTACCTATTCTCAGTCGTTTGCCCAGCAGAAGACATGAATGCATTAATTATTGGCACCACCTATTGGTGAAAAAGGCAAATTATACAGGATTTGTTGGCTGGTTTAAATATTTTGGGTAAATATGGCTGCAAGCATTCCTCCTGTTATGCTTTATTTTAGCAATGCAACCTAGTAAGTCCACTAAAGCCACAGTTCTCTGTGCCAGAGACAGCTTTGAAGTTAATCATCTGAGAAGGATGTATCTGCTGCAAGGATCACACAGCAGAGGAGGAGACAGGGCATGAAGCTACAGGTGAAGCAAGTCTCACTAACCTGAGTTTCAGGTTCTTCTAGATATTTTTCCCTTAAGATGCAAGCACAGCTCCATGGGATTTTACCCAATCCATCACCAAAAGCACCAGCCACAGCTGGTCAACAAATAATTAATCAGAGTAGCTTTACTTGCCCTTCGCTTTTGTGACCAGAATAGAAGCTGCATGATCCAGAATTTGCTGAGACAGGTGCAAAACTATGGGAGTCTCACAATCAAAGCCCAGAATTGCCCCAAATCACCTAGTGAATGGGATGATCTTTAAGGNGCCGGACATTAGGAAAAAAAATTTTCACAGAAAGTGTCATTGGGCACTGGCAGAGGCTGCCCAGGTAGGTGGTTGAGTCAGTTTCCCTGGAGGGGTTTAAGGGATGTGTGGACAAGGTGGTGAGGGACAGGGTTTAGTGATTGATAGGAATGGTTGGACTTGATGATCTGGTGGGTCTCTTCCAACCTGGTTATTCTATGATTCTACTAGGCTAGAATAAAGCAATTAAAAACCTCTGGGCCATGTTACACACTGGATCTTTGTGGCAACTGGTGAACAGCTTCATTTGAATGATTTTGCATTTTCACTGAGTAAAATAGAATGGGAAAAAGAGAATGATATTTTGCTTCAGGTCACATTTCTCCAACCCCAAATAGTTATTTTGTGATTATATTTGCCTTAAATTATCTACACAGAGGAATTCTTAGCTCTTGGTGTAATAAACTATACATTCAGGCAAGAGCATTGGATTTTAGCTCAGCATGGACTAATTGAAATGCAGAAAGTGTCTGCCGGATACTTCAGCATTTAAGTTTCCTTGAATTTTGATTCTTTTTGTCTTCCTAGGCTTGGAAAACACTGGTATGAGTAAAACCCTGTACCTTCTCCTTCTCTCTAAGATCTTCCAACTGGAAAATCTCAGCATTCCAGTTCTCTTG
>WAAB01024747.1:0-15570 GCA_013389865.1 Piaya cayana
TGTATCAGTTGCCACAGGTTTCTTATATGAAACCAGCTTTTGTTTTAAACTCCTCTGTGTTTATCCCTTGTCATCAATCTCCCTCTTTCCTCCTTTGGAAGGAGGGCTGTCATCCTTTTTATAATCAAGTTGTCTCTTCCCTCCTTTCTTGTGCTCATCTCAGCCATCATCTGCACCCTCTGTCCTGAAAACACCTGGTTTGAACACAAGCTGTAAAGGCAGAACACTTGTGTTTATCAGCTGTCAGAGGTAACGCTGCACATTGAAAGGATTCAGGTGTGGTTGTTAAGTGATGGGAAGGAGGAAAATGTCCCCTGTCACTCGTAAATCATGCTGATAATGGCGGTGGTGTTAGTAATAATCCTACCTAGCAGGCTGAGTCACTAGCAGATGCTTAAGACTTGTTTACAGCCAAGAAGCATTGTTCAGGCAGGAATTGACAGGCAGAGGTTACATGACTTGCTGTGGCTTTTAAGGAAGCATCTCCCCGGCTCCTTGGATGGAAGTGCTGGGCCAGAGAGACTGGGAGGGGAGACAAAGAGGGAAACGTCACCCTTTTCCTCTAGTGTAGGAGTGTAATTTTGAGGAAGGGATGATTGGTAAGGGAAACGGGACCATTCTGGGTGTTGCAGCTTGTACCTGATGCTCTTGTCAGCAACCAACCCCAGACCTGGCTAAGAACTCAGCCCGAGTTCCATGTATTTAAGCAGTTATGTGAGTAAACACGGCTTGGAAAGCGATAGTGGGAGTAATGGGAGCGCTGTGAGTGTTCTCCAAGAGCGGAGTTTGAGAGGCACAGTTTTGTTGGTATTGAGAGACGCTTATGAGAAGAACAGACGCTTGAATCGTGATGTTCTTTCCAGCGTCGCTGATGAAAGAAAACCCTTTGTAATCGTGACCAACAAATATTTGAGTTGTCATCCGTAAGATGAGTCATTTTTTTCCCCCTTGTTTTTAATTCCTCCAAGACTTCAGTCCCTTCTGAAGCATCAAGTTGTATTTCAGTCCAGTCTCTGCCTATGGCACGATGGGCAGCTGGGATTATTACAAAGGGAGAGGGACAGAAGGTGCTGTGTGCTTCGCAGAATCATAGAATTGTGGAATGGTTTGGGTCAGAAGGGACCTCAGAGCCCATCCAGTCCCACCCCTGCCATGGGCAGGNTCTTGCACGGGAGGTCATCTCTGTGGCCTCCTCTGCACTCGCTCCAACAGCTCTGGATCCCTCCTGTGCTGAGAACTCCAGAACTGACCACAAGACTCCAGGTGAGGTCTCACAAGAGCAGAGCAGAGGGCAAGAATCCCCTCCTCACCCTGCTGATCCCACTGCTTTGGGCGCAGCCCGGGATGAAGTTCAGATACCAGTGAGGTCTTCACATGGAAAGGGAGATCCTGACATTGCAGACACAGCTTGTTCTCCTCATTGCTTTCCAAATCCCCCTCGCATTCTCAATCAAAGGGCTTCAGGATGTTTTTTTAATACAATTGTAAGTTTGCCTGTTGTTCTGCAGGGTCTGTGTGGGGTGTCTCAGATAGATTGCAAGGCACTTTGATCAGGAATCCTTTCTCAGCCCTTAGTTCATAGTGTCACCCATACCTATGCCCATTAGATTATTCTGAACATATTCTTAATAACAATTTATTTCAGTTATTCCTCCTTTTGTGCAAACCATATAATTCTCCTTGCTTATACAATGACTCTTGTGTTGGTTTTGCTGCTGAAAATCCTAAGAACACAGAAGAATTGTGTTTCTGTTTTACGAGCGCAATGAAAATAGAGCTAGACCCAACAGGATCGAGTCCAGGGCTGACGGCGCCGTGCCTGGGAACTTGCTACTGTGTGCAACAGCTCTCGCTGTTAACGCTCCGTGATTCATCGCTGTGGCTCCCATAATATTAATAACTGGGTGTCCAAGTCTGGATTAGATCACCGCTGTGGTAGATGCTGTGTGCTCCGGCAGCGGAGTTGTTCCAGACCCCGAAGAGCTCACAGTTGTATCTGGGAAGAGGCGTGGAGCTGTAAGCAGAGAAGCTCGTCAGGGTAATTAGTAGCTCAGAGACTCCGCAGTTCCTTCTTGGAGCTCGTAGATGGAAAGCCGCGCTCGCGTGGTGCAGGTCACCTGGGACGTACCAGCAGGAAAGCACATGCATTATGCAGCTAACAGGGGATCTGATCCTAAATTGTTTGGGTTTTCTGACTCAAAATACGGTGTATTATGGGTTGTAAAGTACACGAAGCCAGCTGCATCTCTAGTCGATCTCTGCTGCTTCGCATGTTTTCCATTGGGAATGTTTTTCTCTCTAATATAGCAACAGCCCAGTTGCCAGTGCAGCTCCGTATTTCTGCGTGTGGCCCCTGCAGAGCAGTCCCCGTCCTCCCCTGGCTCAGGAGCAGGGTGGCTGGATGCGCTGTGCTGCCTCTGAGCTCAGTAGCCCTGGGGGAAGCAGCACCTCAAGCCCTACAAGAAAGCTGGGGAGGGAGTGTTTGCAAAGGCGTGGAGTGATAGGACTGGGGGCAATGGGGATAAACTGGAGAGGGGCAGATTTAGACTGGACATGAGGAGGAATTTCTTCATGATGAGAGTGGGGAGGCCCAGACAGGGGTGGCTGCCCCATCCCTGGAGGGGTTCCAGGCCAGGTTGGATGGGGCTTGGAGCCCCTGATCCAGTGGGAGGTGTCCCTGCCCATGGCAGGGGTGGCACTGGAAGGGCTTTGAGGTCCTTTCCAATCCAAACCATTCCATGATTCACCAAATCATTAACTCCTTGGACCCTTGAGGTTTCCTGACTTGATGAGTTCCACAAAGCATTTTCTCATCAGCTTTCTATGTCCTCTCCACAGTGTCCAGGGAGGTTCTTCNCACCAGGGGAGATTTAGGCTAGAGATTAGGAGGAAGTTTTTTACAGAAAGGGCCATTAGGCATTGGAATATGCTGCCCAGGGAGGGGGTTGATTTGCCTTCCCTGGAGGTGTTTAAGGCTCGAGTAGACGAGGTGCTGAGGGACATGGTTTAGTGTTTGGTGGGAATGGTTGGACTCGATGATCCGATGGGTCTCTTCCAACCCAGTGATTCTGTGACTTCCACGTAGGTTAAGCAGCTCCTGTTCCATCCCTTACCAGCCTTTGCTGAGCCAGAATTGGCTTGTTCTGCAGCTGCACGTGAGCTCCTCTTCTGCCGATTAAACCACCAGGACACTGCCAAGCAGCAGGAACGAGGGCTGAACTCTTCTACTCCCCTTCGCAGAGACATTAACACCACCTCTCCTCTCCCCGTCTGTGCTTCTCCTGAGGTGGTAGGTAAGGGCTTTGGGATCCTCTGTCAAACGTGATGGGGATTGTCCAGCGTGACTGACAGTTGTTGATGTGGATAGACACAGCAGACGGGCATCGACAAGAAACCAGAGCCCAAACATGAGGAGAGAATTAGGGAGCAGGTATTTTTGGATCGCATCTTCAGCTGAGTTAACGAGCATAATCAAGCTGGGGGGGTGACAATACTCATTTAATGTCAGGGAGGAATTTTAAGGAGCTGTTACGTAGCCGTGTAGGCAGGTTGGTATCAGGGCCTTCATGCCTACCTTGGGGTTTATGTTTTCTTAAGTGGATTTTGGCACGGTGGTGTGTCACTTCTTTAATTGCTACCAAAGGCAGCTCTTTGTAAGAGTATTTTTGGAAAGCAGCATTCATCAGAAGAAGAAATGCAGGAGGCTTTGTGGAGATGCCTGGAGGACAGAGATGGAAAGCGTTTTGGAGAACCTGTGGAAGAATGAAGTCATTTAGAGACAACCCAGCTGGTCAGGCCAGCAGCCTGAAATAAGAATCTGCATTTTTGTTTGGTTTGTGCTAACATCAGCAGCAGGGACTCCTTTAATGTAGGTTGTGGGCTGCAGCCTTCATCAGTGACTTATCTTAAACAGTGTCTGTTCTCGATGGTCCCAGCAGGTCATTGAGGGTTTAAGGGTCCTTTCCAGCAGGGCTGCAGGCCTGAGTGGAGCTTCCAGGCCGAAGCGCGGGGCTGGCTCTGTCCCCGGAGCTGTCAAGCAGGCACACGGTCTCGATCCCTCTTTTTCCCCTGGGTGCTCGAGGAGCAACTCAGGTTCTGGTGGCAGCGACCCATATTGCTGTCCTCTCCTTTTCCCTATCCTTCCTTTATGGCTGAAAAGTTTGTCGTGCTGCCTTCAGGCAGATGCTGTGTCTGGTAAACGTCCTTGGTGAGCAAAACTATCTGAGATCTTGATCTGAAGGCTTTGGTTGGGAGCCAGAGCGTCCTTGCACATATGGGAAGAGACAGCCCTTGCCCTGAAGGGTTTGCAGCATAAATAGGCAAGTTACAGACAGCGAGAACATTGTAATCCGTGTTTTACAGCTGGGAGAACTGAGGCACAGGCTTATTATTCACAAGGTCAAGCTCATGGAGCAGGTGAACAGCAAAGTCCTGTGCTGAACTCTGATCTTGCCTCTTGGTGCGTTAACCACAAAGCTGTTCTGTCTTTGGAAGGATCTTTGTAATTACGGGAATATTTGTGCCATGACACGGTGGGAGGAGGAAGAAAATCTCTATTTGAGTGAGAGAATCTTGAAGGCACTTAAATCAGTGCGTGGATTTGTTCAATTCCTCGGTCAGTTTTAGCCAATTCTACGCAGCTAATGCCTGGAAGAAGAAGATAAATTTCCAGAAAATAATAAATTAGCAATAATCCAGCGACGAGGTGAGACAATCATAGTCTCAGCAGTCTGTAGATAATGAAAGGGAAATCTCTTTATTTTAAGCACCTTGTAATTGCTAATGTTATTAATCTCCGGCAAAATCCGTGTATATGAAGAATAAGCCAAGCTTTTTCTCGAACACAAAGCAGAGAAGTTTTGCTTTTCGTCACTGGGAGATGTGGATGATCATAATGTTCTTCTTCCTCTCTTTACAGCCCTATGGGAGTGTGATCCCAGATTCACAGCTGGTCCTGCTGGTGTGAACCAGCACATCCACAGTGATGCACATGGGGAAATTGGGGAAATTCATTTGATTCTCACCTTAAATGGGATACAGTCCAGCTGGCCCAGGTTGCCCAGAGCAGGGGTGGCTGCCCCATCCCTGGAGGGGTTCAAGGCCAGGTTGGATGGGGCTTGGAGCCCCTGATCCAGTGGGAGGTGTCCCTGCCCATGGCAGGGGTGGCACTGGATGGGCTTTGAGGTCCTTTCCAATCCAAACCATTTCATGATTCTGTGAGTGGATGCATCTCTCTCCTTTTTTCTTTGGAGAGCTGTGTGAGATGACTCCTTGAGTAAGCAGCCAGTAAGTTATTCTACTCTGAGGTGTGAAACTCTTCCCCTTCCTATCTCATCACTGGCTGTGCACTGTACCGCTCCTGTACTCCACATCAGCTCCTGCATTTAAAACCTAACAGTGCTGAGCAAGCTGGTTTGGTCTCTGTTCCTGGCTCGTGGTTGAGCCCCAGCGCTAATCACCTGCCTCGCAGTGACCGCAGGCGCTGGGTGCCTGGTCCGCAAACTCTGGCTCCCGGTCGGACTGCAGCGATGCGGCGTCCGCAGGCGTTGATGCAGAGATGATGGGGCTGTAAATTCAAAAGGTAAAAAAAGAACCCTAGATGATGCGGTGCTGCTGTTTGTATTTCCAGAAATGTGCATGCATAGAATTGGCCGTCAAATGCATAAATTGAGGGGAAGCCAGAGCGTTTCATAGCTTTGATTTATCTCAGAAATCACGGTCCTGAGTGGCTGTCAGTGTTGCTTCCACCTTTCACGCACACAGAGTTATCTGGTTTTCAGATCCAGCCTTGTAGCATGTCTGTGTGCTGCATCGCCATCGGATGGAATATTGCGTAACAGGACTGGGTGATTACCAGGCTGTCAGCTCAGGTTTTTTTCCCCCAGAATAAAGCATTCAGCAAAATGTATCTGCCTGGGCATCTCTGCTGCCTCGCGCTGCAGCAGGCCGGGAGCTGGTGGAAATGCTGCAATGCAGCAAGCGTGCTGCCGCTGATTAAAAGTAGATGTTGTTGTTGTTGTGCTCGTTCCCCCTCTTCTGCAAGCTCGTGGGTGGCATTTTAATCAAGTTCTCATGGTAACAAACATAATTTAAAAGCACTGAAGCCTACAAAATTAGTCTTTTCTCTGTATGTGCTCGAGGTGGGTGTTAAGTCATTACAGCTGCGGTGATGCTGGTGATTTCAGTGTTTGTGGCGCAGGGAAGGAAAATGGAAGGAAGTGGGGCCGAATGCAGAAAACCTTCGTCATCTTCTTACCGGCTTCTATTGTTGCCTCCTCTGTGGGGAGGGCGCAATTAAAGTGATGCGTCATGCACTCCTCACGTTGTTTTTTCGTTCTTTTCGATGTGTTCTGGCATCATGCTTGTAATTCCTGAGAGAGGCAGGGTCATCGGCAGACGCTGCGATTCGCTGTCGCCGAGGTGAGCCCCCGTCAGCACAGGGGAAGCTGTGGGACACACCATGGAGCTGTCATTTATTGCCACATGTGCCAAGAGATGCGATTAAGAGCAGCCAGAAGGGGTTAAAATGAAATCAGGGAAGGTCTGAATCGAACGCTTCGCTTTCTGTTAATGAGTTGATCTCAGAAGCACCACATGGCTGCAGCACGCGGGCTCGTGGAAATGAGGAATCGTGTCTGATGGCAGTTCAGTCGCCTCTGATGGGCTGTGAACTCACTTAATGAGTTCGCACCGCAATGTTTGTGCGGCCCTGCAGATACGCAGCGAGCCAGGGGTGCAGAGCAGAGTGTGCTGGGGGTGTCAGGAAAAGCTCACCCTTAGCTGCTGGGAGAGAAGCTGATTCGCAGTGAGAAATTGTATTGCAATTTCCTGCTCTTCATGGAAATGAAGTTCCAGGGATGATTTGGGGTTTCAGATGTTATTATTTTTACTGCTGCCTGTCTATGGCAGATGAGCAGTGTAGAATTTACCACTGGAACACTCCAGATGCCGAATTTCCCTGCAGAAGAACCCTGGGGAGAGCCAGGTGGGAGGTGCCAGGGGCTCTTCCCACCAAAGGTTCTTCCCACTGGCACATCTGTGGGTCAAAGACTTAGAAAATCAAGTGTTTTTCTTTAAATATCTTATATTTAAATGTCCTTTCTTGGAGCGAGAGGACAAGGGGCGATGGGTCTAAACTGCAGAGGGGCAGATTTAGATGAGGCGTAAGGAGGAATTTCTTCACGTTGACAGTGGTGAAGCCCTGGAACAGGTCGGTGGAATGAGAAGCATCTTACTGAGGGACATGGTTTAGTGATTGATGGGAATGGTTGGACTCGGTGATCCAGTGGGTCTCTTCCAACCTGGTGATTCTGTGATTCTATGATCTTAATGCCATGTCTACAGAGCGTTTTCCCTAACCATTTTCCATGCCACTGGTCTGGGAATTTGAGCAGAAGGCTGTGAATGCTGCCCTGATCCTCCCTAACGTGAACTCCCTCGCTGCAAGATTGTTCTGGTGAGATAAGAGAACGTTGGACAGCATTTAATTTCCCTATTGCATTTGGAAATTCTTGTTAAGATCTCCTGGGATTCATAATAGGTGAACCAGTAGAGAAAACAGGTCAAGAGCCAAAGAAAACAGAGCTACACTGGGTTTTATAGTGGGAAACAAAAAAATAAGTGTGATACTGATTGTGTGGAGAGAACTTACTATGCGATACCTTTTCGTCACCTTTGTGTTCATCTAGTATTGACAGAGAGAAACCTTCTGTGTAAAAACGTGTTGTCTCAAGAGTCATTTCTTGCGATGGAAAAAGGAAGAATGCCCTCCTTGTTTTCATGGTTACGAGCTGTGCTCCTTGGCGGGGGCGCAACAAAGGAGAGCGCAGCGTATCCCTCGGAGCTGCGTCTCGTTCGGATGGCTGATGTCTGAAATATCAACTCCATCTTTTAAATGGTAATTTTTTTGCACTTGATGACGGGCTTTCTGTCAGATAATGATGTGGATATTGTAGTCTTTATTAGCCCGATGTTAACAATCCGTGCATCACCAAGTAAAGCCCCTCTAAACTGTTAGGAAATGGAAATGGGTTGAGGATTGAGGTTTTGGAGCATCCTCCCACGTCAAATCCTCCTGGATCAAAGAAGGGACCTCTTTGAAGGACAAGTGAAAATTTACTTCAAGAAAAATCTCTTGACTTGTGTAATATTCCCGGAGAACACTGACAAAGCACCAGAGTAAATCCTCACTGACAGTCTCTGCCGCTTGGTAAGAGCGAGTAGGGTTTGATCCTTGCGGTGCTGCGGGAAAAGGAGCTTTAGGGCTTTTTTTTCCAGTTTGGGCTGCAGCCTCGTTCGTGTGAAGTGTTTTGAATGTGTATCAGCTTAAAAAGACCCAGCAGAGTCCTCCTTTTTATAATATGTAAGTATTGTCTTTGGGAAAAAAAAGGTGGTTTTATAATTTATTGAATAGTGCCTCTTTCTTCATGGCTGGGTTCTTTGGCTTTGTAGGGGTGCCCGGCATTTGGGGTGGGGGCTCTTCTGTTCCACCTGGTGTAACTCTGGATGCAGAGAAGGAAAAGGTCGTTTATCGTTTCCGATTGATGTCACGTTGTGTCACATCGTATCACCGCGAGTGCGAAGCAAGAACAAGCTGGCTCTCCTTTGCTTTCTCCTGTGGGAGAGGAGGAAGGTCACACTTCCACGTGCAGAGGGAACCAAAGTTAGAAAATACGGCCAAGAACTAGTGGAAGCTGAGGGTCCAAGGCAGGAGGAGAGTGCTGATCAAGGATGCACAGAGAGAGGAGGATGGTGAGCAGCGAGACGGACACAAATTGTAGAGAGGGGCTAGGTGAGAGGTTCTAGAAGGAAAACGGGCACTGGAATAGGAATGAGGAAGATGCTGCTTGGGATTGAACGTGCAGGAGAGGATCTGAAAGTGTCCTTTGGAGGATAAACCTTTCGGAGTTTGCAGTCTGGGTAGCAAACGTGGACAACCCCTGGGTGAGGGAGCAGGCAATGACTGGGCTGGGCTGGGAAGCTGGTGCAGTGGAGGCTGAGAGAGCGTAGGGAGAACAGGCCTGATGAGGAACGGCTGAGAGGGCTGGGGGTGTTTATCCTGGAGAAGAGGAGGCTGAGGGGAGACCTCATTGCTCTCTACAACTACCTGAGGGGAGGTTGTGGANGGTCTTTTCCAACCTGGTTGTTCTATGATTCTATGCGAGGGAATGGCAAGAATGAGATGTGCTCATTGAACTGGGCTCAGTGCGTGTGCAGAAGGGGGCTCAGTTTGGATTGTGCAGTCACCTCTCATTCTGTTCCCAGCCAGACTCCTGAGGTGCAACCTTCGTGCCGTCTCAGATCGTTCTGTGTGTGTGATGTGTGCAGACGCACCTCTAGACAAAATCCAGTCTGTGCCAGTTACTTCTGTTTGCATTTTTGGCAGTCTTTAATATGCTCTGTCAACGGCAGCAGAGCAAAACTTCCTATTCCTAAACAAACAAAGTTCAGCACTATCCAGATGTGTAGATTTAAGTGGCTGCCACGACTGGATGTTGTTGCTGCCAGACAGACAGTGATTTATTCTGCAAGTTCTGTGCCCTGAGCTTTCAGACGCGCACGTCTTTTCTTCCTGCAGCCCGGCAGAAGTCTAGCAGTAATAATTAGCAAGCCATAAAAATCGACCTGATTTATGGGAGGCAGTGAAGGATGCAAAGAGACGTTTCTGTTGAAGGAGGCAGGAACAAAAGCAGCGCGGTTACTGACCCAGTCATGTCAGACCTAAATTTTGAGGGAATCCCAAGTGATAAGCGCTCGGCGGTCTGAATACTGCCTATTCATTCAGCCCTTCTAGCGGAGTGAATGAATCATCTTTTCAGCAGAGACAGCCCCTCTGGGTCAGCGCTGAGGTCGGCGGTGGGGCATGTGTTTCAGACTGCCTGCCCTAAATGAGAAAGGCAAACGTACAAGGCTCTGCTTGCGCTGATGCGGCTTCGAGCATCTCGGCTCTAAAACATTTACATACAGTATCTCAGGAGACCTCTTACAAGTGGCGGCTCCGGATGCATAAACCGGGTCCTTCTGGAAGGACCATCTGGCTTTGTTGCCGCTCGTGTGCTTTCTCTTCAGCGTCAGCGCAGAACGCTTCTCTCAGCTGATCTTCCCATCGATGCCCTCAGCCTTGCTGGTAGCTCAGGCATCGCTGGGTGTTGGTTTTAGACCTGATCCAGTGGGAGGTGTCCCTGCCCGTGGCAGGGGTGGAATTGGATGGGCTTTGAGGTCACTTCCAATCCAAACCACTCCATGATTCTATGATAAGTTGATTGTGCAGGACAGGTTGAAAATGAGACCCCCCGTGCTCCATCTGGTGAACCAGCCTCACACAGGGGACAAGGCGTAGCCTGCAGAGCCTTTTCTGGGCTGGAATGTCGTGTTTCACTTAGAAACTTCTCAGACCAGCAGAGCCGTCCTTTTGCTAGAGCCTGGCTGCGCACCCCAGTAGGGGTGTTTTGCTCGCAGGCTGTACCACACAGTGTGTTTTCATTTAGAGTCTCTTAAGCAGTTTAGTGCTTCTAGGAGCTGTGACATTCTGTCACACTCGATGGGGAAGGGTCAGCATGAAAAAAACAGTGACGGAAACACACACGATTGTTTAACATCAGTGTTCTAAGAGCGAATAAGGCTCTAAGCCTTGTTACATCGAGCTGTTATTTATGTTGAGCTCTACAACTACCTGAAGGGAGGTTGTGGAGAGGAGGGAGCTGGGCTCTTCTCCCAAGGGACAGGGGACAGGACGAGAGGGAATGGCCTCAAGCTCCACCAGGGGAGATTTAGGCTAGAGATTNTCCAACCCGGTGATTCTGTGATTCTGTGTGGTAAAAGTATTCCTTTCCCAGAAAAGGCTCTCAAATTGAGGAACCAGGGGCGAGTTGGTGAAGAAAAATTCAGCAGTTGCCTTTTGAACTGATATGAACTTCTATCGTGCAGCATCTCCTGCACGGTGTAAGTCCCTGCAGCGGGAAGAACGGCTGTTGGTGTGCAGAGAACCTGCCACCCGCCAGCTCTGTTTGATGCACTGTGGCCCTTGATGAAGAGAGTGGTTGTTTGGTTTTTTCTGTCTTTCTTCTCTGCACTGCACATATTTTTCTGAACGTCTGTCCCGTTCCCCTCTTTCCCGGGATGAAGAGGCACAGCCTGTTCAGGCATTCCTTGCACAGAAGCTTCTCCAGGTCTTTGATCGCTCTCACTGAGCTCTCTTTTCAAGGTGTGCCGTATTCCATCTGTGATTAATATTTAATGCTTTCAGGCATCCTAAACCAACATCAGCATTAGCGCTGCTGAAAGGCTTTGCAGAATCGAAAATACCAAGAAATCCTGGATGAATCACACGTTGGATCCTGTTTACCTCTCAGGAAAGACATCAGAAGCACCCGAACAACACACAAACGCAGGCGTGTGAATTTTCAGCGTTCATCAGGAATCTCTGGCCACAGTCCATGGAAGGACGGTTGCTTCCCTTGCCCAGGAGACCACCTTGAGAGTATCTTCTAGGGGCACTGCTTCTGGATCCTAGGGGACACGTGGCTCCGATGGAAATCAGTAGGTCCCTGTCACCGGTTGCAGACTTTGAGAACGCGTTGATGTGAGACCAAAGCTCTGTGGAGCTTCTTCCCTCTTCCCGTGGAGCGGCTCGTGGCAGGAGTCTAAACCAGATGGTCTGATTGGAAATGGCAAATCCAAGCTTCCCTCCTTCCCCCGGGCTGTCTCTTTGTATTAAAACAACACACATTCAGCCGTGGCTTGGGGTTTTTTTCCAGGCTTTTTCCTCAGTTACTGGATTTGCTCATCAGTCACATCTTATCATCCTTGACATGCACTTTCTTCATCCAACGCAACTTTCTTGCCCTTCCCTGCTGCCCGGCCCCGGGCTCCCTTCTCGCCTCCCACAGATCTCACCCAGCCTTCGTCTTACCCCAGGAGGAGGGTGCTGACTTCATCAGCCCCTCAGCACAGGGTGGGGAAGAAGGGGCGGCAGCAGAACGAGGTCGAACCCAACCTGTAGCAGGAATCAGGTATTTGCACACACCCTTGGGAGCCTGAGGAGGAGGCTTCGCTGGAATCTTTGCTGTGACAGCAAGTCCTGCAATTAAGGGTTAGGAATGGCTGAATGACTCATCGAGTTGCTTCCTCCTCACTCTTTAGATACCTTAATTTTCTTAATTCAAAAAACCAAGGAATTAAAAATTAAACTTAAAAGAGTCATTGTCATTAAAATGCAAACTGGGGCACAGAAACTCCTCTTTCTGTTTCGGTGCACATAGAACCATGGAAGGGTTTGTGTTGGAAGGGAACTTAAAGTCCATCTGGGTCCACCCCCTACCCTGTGCAGGGACACCCCTGCTCTGGGCAACCTGGCCAGGGCCTCCCCACCCTCACAGCAAACCATTTCTTCCTAAGGTCTCATCTCAATCTCTCCTCTTGCAACTGAAAACCCTTCACCTTGCTCTATCCCTGCCTTCTCTGATCCAGGGTCTCTCTCCAGCTTTCCTGGAGCCCTTTTCAGCACTGGAAGCTGCTCTAAGGTCTCCCCACAGCCTTCTCTTCTCCAGGCTGAACAACCCCAGCTCTCTGTCTGTCCTCACAGCAGAGGTTCTCCAGCCCTCACATCATCTCCGTGGCCTCCTCTGGACTCGCTCCAACAGTTCCAAGTCCTTCATGTGCTGGGGACTCCAGAGCTGGACACAACACTCCAGGTGAGGTGTCACCAGAGAGGAGCAGAGGGACAGGATCCCCTCAATCCCTGCTGGCCACGCTGCTCTGGTTGCAGCCCAGGACACGGTTGGTTTCTGGGCTGTGGGCACACGTTACTGGCTCATGTTGAGCTTCTTATCAATCAGGGACATGAGGGTCCTGAGGGACATGGTTTAGTGTTTGATAGGAATGGTTGGACTCGATGATCCGATGGGTCTCTTCCAACCTGGTGATTCTATGATTCTATGAATCTATGAATCAGCACCCCAAGTCCTTCTCCTCAGGGCTGCTCTCAATCACATCATCCTCCAGCCTGGCCTGGTGCCAGGGTTTGCTCCAACCCACACGTAGGACCTGCAGATCTCAAAATCTTAAACCCTTTTGAGTGTGAAACTTGCTCTGAAAGCAAGAGGTTGCAAAATAAACTCCTGGGGCTCTGGGCTCCTCCAGTGCTGGCGCTGCCCTCCCGCCCCTGTGCCTGAGCAGCCTCGGGGAGTGGCTGCCTGCTGGCTTTTCTTTTGTTGGAAGGGCTAGATGAGTAAAGATTTGGCAGGGAAAAGCTACCACACGATAAAATTATATCCCAAATATTGTGATTTGACTGTCTAGAGCGTTTAAGAGCACAAAGGATTTCTGGGTATTCTCATTTCCAGGTAGGGAGAGATTATTCTGTTTGCCTGGGTGTGCAGTCGTGGGTCATGCAAGTGGGTGGACAGAATATTTTTAAGTCATGCAAGCATGAGGGTGTATTTAAGTTAGAAGAAGTTCTTTGTAAGGTTGTTGGTTAGAAAATGATACGAAAGGTTGAAATAATAATGCTGCTTGTGTAGGATCCGGTGGGTCTCTTCCAGCCTGGTGATTCTATGATTCTGTGATTCTGTTCTATGACTCTATGATCAAGGTTTGCAGCACATCAGTCACTGCTCAGACATTCCGTAGGAAAGAAAATTCTAGCACTAGCTGATCCATGCCAGGTTTGCTGTAAATACAGAAGCAAACAGACTAGCAAACAACCTCTTTCTATCCCGTTGTCTCCACAATACTATTTATTGTGCTGGGAATGGTTGGACTCGATGATCCAGTGGGTCTTTTCCAACCTGGTTGTTCTATGATTCTATGATTCTGTTTGTTACCAGTTAGATATTTGTGCTGCAGTTAAAGGTTCTGCGGGCTGTGATGAGCTCCTGGGCACCTGCCTGTAAGGTTTTTTGACCATGGGACTGAGACTCAAAGATGTGAGCCTGGACGGAGAGTCCTCAGAACAAGCCGTCTTCTGTCTGGTGCTGGTGTTCAGCATGAATAAACAACGCCCCTGTTAGACAATAAGATGTTTCTGCTTCTGCTGTGTGCAGGGCGCGATTGCCTGGTGTGTCTGAGTGTTATGAAGTGAAACTAAAGATCTCTCAGCAAAGGATCGTCTGCTGCCCTTGACCTGGGGACAAAGCCTGTTTCATAGGAGCAAGAATTTTTACCCATACAAGCTGGCAAAGCCTTCATTCTGTCCTGTTACCGCCTCCATATTTAATTTTCACATCAGCATCCTCGTTCACTTGCAGAATAATTGACTGTTCCTTTACTTTAGCATCTGGAGGGACTGAATGAAGCTGCAATAGCAGCTGGATCGGGATGGTCCACCCCTGGAGTTACTGAACCACCCCTTTTTCAAGGGTCTGTGGCACTGGAGAGGGCGTAGAGAGCCAGAGTGAGGTGCAAATGCTGCATTCCAGAGCTTTTCTGCAGGCTGGTTCTCCTGCCTTAGGTTTTGGGGAAGAATCTGCATGAAATTAGCCCATTTAGAATCACAGAATCACCAGGTTGGAAGAGACCCATCGGATCATCGAGTCCAACCATTCCATTTGTAGTAACTGGCATCACGATGCTCCCAAAACAGCATCTGGGTACTTTCAAACATTGGTCTGTAGCGAGTACGGGGTTAGATTTGAAAGTTAGACAAGACCTTTGAGGAATCAAAAAAAGAATGCACATACGTTTGCTGAGGCAGCATTTTTTTTTTTCCTAATTAAAAGCTCGCTGAGTAAAGTTAAGATTGTGTGAAACTGTCTCACGCTCGATGAGATCTCGGTGAAACTGGAAGAAAAAAGGGATGTGAAAGTGATTTATGTATGGGGGGAACGAAAGGACGCTCCAGTGTAGTTAAAGTGCTTATCTTGATAAGAAAGATGTTGTTTATGTGAGTTTTTGTGTAGTGGTTAAGTGTGTAGAAGATGTAAACCTGGCTCCTGGATGATAAATAAGGAGAAGACAGGTGCGGGTGGATGAGGTGTTGAGGGGCATGTTTTAGAGATTGGTAGGAATGGTTGGACTCCTGGATGCTCTCTGAATCTCCTTATCCCTTTAAAATCATCTGCTTAAACTAAAGGTTTTCTCTGTTTGTTCTGTTCTGTTTTTTTTTTCTGTAAATATATTAGTATTAAGTGGAGCAAATCTTTTATAATTGCTTTGGTGGGGGGAAAATAGACTAAAAGGACAAAGGACTAAGTTGTTGAGACAAGCGTTTATTTCGGTAAGTCTTTAAAAATAGAGTTGAAAAATCTCCATTCATGTGGAAGAATCGAAGTGTAACATGTAGGAGGTTTTAATTTCCAGTGAGATTATTCCAGTGCTTTGCGAAGCGAGGAGGTAAGGAGAGGGAGGCTGTGCAGAGGAGGGCTGTGGGGAAAGACCGTTCCAGTGTGCTTCCCTGGGTCATTCCCATGCAGGGAGCTGGTGAGCTGAGTTTCCCCTGCGGAGCCCCGCGAGGGTCACGTCGTGCAGGTGCTGTGCAGGATTGGCACAGGGTGTTTAGATGGTTTCTGGCTGGTGGGTGCGGAGCCTCGTGTTTCAAACCTCAAAAGTGCATGGAGAGGGCTCATGATGCCC
>WAAB01024749.1:0-12690 GCA_013389865.1 Piaya cayana
TCTGTGCTGCGCTCACCAAGGGTCAGGCAGAGCGGATCCTGCCCCAGCCCCCAGAGCAGCCCTCCCACTGCCCCACAGCACGAGCAGCCCCCTAAGCCCACGGGCAGGAGCTTCGCCAAGCCAGGCCCTTACCGGAGGTGAGCTTACGGCCGGTCTCTGGTGAGGGTGCGGGAGAGGGAAGATAGTCGAGGTGGGGCGAGGTGGATTGGGTTTTCTCCTTCATGGCCCCACCAGCCTCACTGAGGAAGCCGCTGAGAGATACCCCGCAGGTGGGCTGCTTGTAGCGGGCGTGTTGCAGGGCATCCATAATCCAGCGCATCTCACGCCAGATCTCCTCCATTTGCTGCCAAAATAAGAAACGAAGCACCCCTCCCTTTCAAAATACAAACAACAGCAATAAAGGAAAAGCACCACGCCAAACCACAGGCTCTCCCCACACACCTTTCCCACGAGGGGAAAGCTCTGGGGAAATTGCCAAGTCAGGGAATCCCAAGAAATGCTCTAAGGTGGGAAGAGACTGCTTCAACCATGAGCAGCTTCTGGCCCACCAGAAGGCTCTGGAACGAGTCCAGAGAAGAGCAACAAGGCTGGGGAAGGGGTTGGAGAACAGGCCTGATGAGGAAGGGCTGAGAGAGCTGGGGGTGTTTATCGTGGAGAAGAGGAGGCTGAGGGGAGACCTCATTGCTCTCTGCAACTGCCTGAGAGGAGGTTGTGGAGAGGAGTGAGCTGGGCTCTTCTCCCAAGTGAAAGGAGACAGGACAAGAGGGAATGGCCTCAAGCTGCACCAGGGGAAAGTCAGGCTGAACATCAGATAAAAATATTTCACAGAAAGGGTTATTGGGCAGTGTCAGAGGCTGCCCAGGGAGGGGGTGGAGTCACCNCCGTCTGCCAACTCAGAGAAACCCCAGCGGGTCCCAGGCACCACGAGCAGTAAATAGCCCTGGCGAGGATGCTCCTGCAGCTTCTCCAGGGCGTGACTGTCCTGTCCATGTCCCAAGCCTGGCTCCCTCCTGGAGTGCTCCTGTTCCACGTACCTGGATGTAGTCCTGAACCTGCTGGTGCCTCTGCTTGGCAGTGGAGAGCTCGGCATCGGAGAAGGCCTCCCTGAGGCTCTGCTGAGAGAGGAGCGACTCCAGCTCCAGGAGGGCTGACACCTGGCAGTACTGGGTGATGAACTCCCGGTCATACGTGAAGAAGTGAACTGGGAAGGGAACGAAAACTATCAGGTCCCTCACTGTGGATGCCCTCTGAGTCCCTCTGCACTCACCTAGTGCAGGGAGGAGGCAACGCTCTCCTCTAGCTCAGCATCCCCCTGCATCCCTCCTCTCCTGGAGGTGAGCTCCAGCCCACCGCGCTGCCCACCCCAGCTCTCAAGAGGTCTCAGAGGGCAAGGAGACTGGCAAGGATGAGCTCTGGCATTCCCCCTTCCTCACCTAGCTCGAAGATCTGCAGGGGCAGCGTGAGGAAGCCGGAGCGAGGGGTGTAGGGGTTGTTCTGGCCCGGAGCAGTGCAGACATCGTCTGACGGAGGCAGCAGCAGCAGGAAGGAGACCTGGTCCCCGAAATCCAGCACCTCTTGGCTGTAGAGACGGAAATCTTTGGCCTGCAAGAAGATGGAGCAGGTGACGGCTACAAACATCACCCCATAACTATATCCAGCTCTTTGAGGCTGAAACACTGCTGGGTTTGAGGGACACGACTTTGAGTGTGTCTACTCCTAATTGGGGGTCCTTCTCATTGACAAAGGAGTCCTCAGGGAGCACTTGGAGCCGAGGGACCCTGCTGTGTCAGCACACAGCCAGAGGCTCCTTGCTTCTCATGTAACATGGACACATCCCTCTCTTATTTCTCCTACAAGTCTCCAAACCACTGATCAAAGTCACCATGATAGGGGCTTGGAGAAGAAATGCCAACAGTGATGGTCTCAACCACACTCAGAGAGGTGCCCTCAGAACTGCCCGGCCAGAAGCTTCTGCTTGGCACTGATGCTGATGGACAACTTCCCAGCAAATAATTCCCGTGGTAGAGGAGGGATCTGTCCCCACGCGGTCTGGCCCTGGTGGCTGCATCTCCATCCCACCACTGGCCAGGGACCAGCCAGCTCTGGAGGAACAGAGTTGGGCTGGTCTCACGCTGCCAGTGGCAAGCTCAGAACCAAACCCCAGAGCAGGCAATAATGCAAACCCAGATTTGCCACCCTTGCCTGGGGGGTACAGGTAGGACAAACAGCTCCAGTGGACACTGTCCCTGGGCAGGCAGATGCTTCAGGTACTGCTTGTCCACCACTTGCCTCCTTTTTCATAGAATCGTTGAATGGTTTGAGTTGGAAGGTCCCTCAAAGTCCATCCAGGCCCCCCGCGTCCCAACCCTGCCCTCCCTGATCAAGAGCCCCCCTCAGCTTTCCTGGAACCCCTTTCAGTCTTGGAAGCTGCTCTAAAGTCTCCCCACAGCCTCCCTTCTCCAGGCTGAACAACCCAAACTCCCTCAGCCTGTCCTCATAGCAGAGGTGCTCCAGCCCTCGAGTCGCCTCCACGGCCTCCTCTGGACCCATTCAAACAATTCCGTCTTCTTTTATTGTTGGGGATTCCAGAACTGAGCACAGGTCTCCAGGTGAGGTCTCATGAGTGGAGCACTGGGGCAGAGTCCCCTCCCTCACCCCCTGGCCATGTTTCTTTTGATACAGCCCAGGACATGGTTGGCTTTCTGGGAATACAATTCGCCTTCTGGGACATCCTAAAATCCAATAGACGCTTCACAGCCACAAAGAAGGACCAGGGGCTGTGGTATCCTGCCTGCTGCCATGATCAGTGTGGTGCTGTATGGCTTCTTCTCCTCCTCCTCCCCAGACCTCAGCACTTCACAGAATCATACAATCACTAGGTTGGAAAGGACCCACTGGATCATCGAGTCCCTACCTCTTGCAACGGGATGTTGACCAGGGTCATCAGCTCCTTGATGGCCACCTGGAGCTCCTGGAACAGCTGGTTCTGGGAGGTCTCAGCCTCTGGCTCTGCAGGAACGGGCTCCTCCACGCTCGCCATCTTCTGCAGCCATTCCCACTCCTCCCTGGAGAGGGGAAGAGACAGACATATGCAGGAGGGAGCTGCTCAGGGTACACCTGAACACGCGATTGCTATGAGAGGTGGTTCTGCCCAGCTGTTCCTCTCCAGATGGTGCAGCACCCCAAGAGATGCAGGAGCTGCGGAGGCAGAAAGGGACCTTGGTTTGTTCCAGCTCCAGACTGCCCTGTACGGCAGGCAGCAGGGATGAGATGTAAAATGATGCTGCTACCAGGAGCCCTAGAGCAGAAGCCGGAGGTGGCGGGTGCTCTTAAGGCTGGATGGGACAGAGGAGCGTGGGTGAGCTGCCCTGCGAGCCCCACCTGGAGATGTTGGGGTTGGAGCGAATCTTGACGTGGCACAGAATGTTGGGGAGCTTCTCTGGCACCAGCACTCGGATTTGATCCACGGCGCTGCAGAGCTTCAAGTAGCCCAGGTAGAGCCCCGGGGAGAGGGCATGGCTGCTCCGCTGGTGGTAAGCCAGCTTGTCCTGAGAAGAAAGGCACTGCTAGATCGAGCGAGCCCTCGCAGCGGGGCTCTCTCCTGCCCTCACGCCGGGGTCCATCGGCAGAGCAGGCACAAGCTGGTGCTGCTGGGATAAATCCAGCATCGTCCTGACACCTCCCCTTGAAGCAACAGGGTCTGCAGGCTGGCTGGGCTCTTGTCCCCACCCTCTCCCAGCAGACAGAACCAAGCCCTCAGTGAGGTGGGCTCTGCCGTGGCCTTCCAAGCCCAAAGGGGAGCAGCAGGTACTGGTGGTCCCGCAGCGGAGCCCCCTGCAATCCCCCTGCCCTGCCGGCTCCGGTGCAGCACCTGGACGGAGATCAGCAGCATGTCCAGAGCAGTTGGCTCCTCTGGGGAGGACACGGACTTGCGGCTGGTCTGCAGTTTGCAGATGGGAACCCAGCGGACGCTCTCGAAAGTCTGGTTGGTCTTCACCTCCTTCAGGGTGACGATGAGGATGTTGCCCTGTTTGTCTTTGATGGGTTCGAAGAAGACTTGCCCCAGGTCCTGGATGCCCAACAGCCCCTGCACGGATGGGAGGGCAGGAGAAAGCAGTGGGTGAGGGGAAACCCTTGAGGCACGGAGCTGTGTGGATCTGGGCAGTCGGGATGTGACTGAGAGTCTCTCCTCTGCCAGCTGGAAATCTGTGCCCAGCAAATCATCCACTCCAAGCCCCTGGTCCCCCCACATGAGGTTGCCACCAACCGTGACGCCCCACCACCCTACGACTGGGGTCCTGCAGGTAAAACCAAGGCAGGGACACCCAGTCCTGTCACCGAGCCACAGGCAGGACTCGCGAGGACTGAGTTTTTCCTGAATGCAGCACATCTGCCGTCTGCTTCTGAGGGAGCCCAGCTCACAGTGCCCCCCCAAGAAGTCCTCGCTCCTCCCCCTGTCCCACCCTTACCTGCATTTGCGAGATGGCCAGCAGCATCTTGAATCGCGTCTGCAGGATGCAGGAGCAGGACGACTGGGAGACGGTGACGCATTGCCGCAGCCACAGGATCTCGTCCCACATGCAGGACACCTGCAGGACACCAAAGGGCCGTCACCACCACTGCCAAGGTGTTTGGAGGAGATCGGCCTTTCCCTTTCAGCTGGCCCAGGAATGTGCCCAGGCAGATGTCACCTCTCAGAAAGGGGTGTGATTTCCTATGCCAGAGGCACCCCGAGATGCCTCCAGAGCCTGGATCTGAGGGAAGCACCACAACGTGCCCACCCAGCTATCTGCTTACATCCAGGACCTTCTTCAATCTGAGCAGAAGAGAATGAAGGGAAGGAGGGAAGAGAGCCTTCTCCCTCAGGAGATGAGGGCCATCCAGCAAAAGCCCTGAGCTGCCCATCTGCCCTTTCACTGAGCCCGCTGAAAGCAGAGGATCCAGGCAGCATTGTCCAGAGTGGAAGAGGGGAGATGTACACAGCACATGAGCCCTGAGCCACCCACCTTGGTGAACCAGAGAAAATCCTGCATGAGCAGGCAGGAGTAGGTGTCATCGATCTCCACCACGGGGATCTGGTCTTCATGGGTCACCAGGATGTTGTCATCCTTGTAGAAAATGGCTGTCAGGTAGAGACCCCTGCATGGGAGGGAAGAAAGACTTCAGGGTCACCCCCATCTGCAAGCTCCATTTCTCAAAGGGTTTCTCTCCTGAGGACAGAGGAGATGCCTCGACTTTGGTCACACCTCCTCTTCCATGGCAGAAGAGACACGTGGCAAGAACATGAACCCAGCACTGTCAGCAAGGTGGGCCTGGCCGCAGCTGATGTCCCAGAGAGCACAAAGGGAGGGTGGAGGAGCCAGGTCCGTGCAGGAGACACGCTGGGGTGCATGGAGGTGTGTAGTGCGAGTATGGTGGGGTGTTGGGTGATGTTTGGAGGTGCTGCAGGGATCTGAGCATGGGAGCAGCCTGGTCAGTTCAAATCATAGAATCATAGAATCATCAGGTTGGAAAAGACCCATCGGATCATCGAGTCCAACCATTCCCATCAATCACTAAACCACATCCCTCAGCACCTCGTCCATCTGCACCTTAAACCCCTCCAGGGAAGGTGAATCAACCCCCTCCCTGGGCAGCCTCTGACACTGCCCAATCACCCTTTCTGTGAAGAATTTTTTTCTAATGTCCAGCCTGAACCTCCCCTGGTGGAGCTTGAGGCCATTCCCTCTCGTCCTGTCCCCTGTCCCTTGGCAGAAGAGCCCAACTCCCTCCTCTCCACAACCTCCTCTCAGGTAGTTGCAGAGAGCAATGAGGTCTCCCCTCAGCCTCCTCTTCTCCACGATAAACACCCCCAGCTCTCTCAGCCCTTCCTCATCAGGCCTCTTCTCCAGCCCCTTCACCAGCTTCTTTGCTCTTCTCTGCACTCGCTCCAGAGACGTGGAGTGGAAATGGAAACACCAAGAGAAACATTTGACTTGTGGGGAATAGGATCCACCTCCACCAATGCCACCAGCTCAATCCAGGCAAGGACTCACTTCTGAGCACCGCTCCCACCCCAGCTTGTGCCCATGACGTCCCCGCTGCGAGCTGGGTTCTCTACCAGCTCCACACACCAGCCTCACCGCTTCAGTGTCTTGAGAAACTTGCTGCCAGGGTGGAAGAGGTGCTTGAGGCTCTTGGAGACCGAGTGCTTCCTGCTCTGGGGCTGGTTCTTGCAGGGCTCTGGGGAGCAGAGAACGGAAGATGCTGCAGCAGGAGATGAAGGGCCGTGCTGGCAGCCCACGGGACAGCAACCCAGGGGAAAGTTCCTGCCAAGGTCTCCACTGCCTGAGCTCTCTCCCTGCCCATCCATGGGGTAGATCAACTCCTGGTGCCACTCCAGCCCTCCTGCCCAAGCCTCAATCCAGGGGTGGCCCAGCTGGATCCCCCACGCCAGCCTCCCCCAAGCACGGCGCCGTGCACTCACCGTGGCAAACACAGTGCTGGTGGCTGGTCTTCACCTGGCTGAGCAGATGGTCCAAAGCTTCAGCCTGTCCTCTTCGCCGCGGAGCCCGGCCATCGTACTCCCGCCAGTCTGCAGGGGGACAGAGCAGGGTCACCCCCAGCATCCAGCCCATCGCTCGCAGCACCCATCTGGGACAGCGAGGAGACAGAGGGCTTCCCGGCCCCTCTTCCCTAGGCCATGTCACCTCCTGGCCCCCCCACGGATGTGTCCCAGGAGGACTGGGCTTTGGGACATCACCTGTTTTCCATCCCGCTTCCCAGGAGCACCCTGGCTCTGCTCAGCACCCTATGGCACCACCCATCCCAAAGCATGGTGGGGACACAGCAGAGGGTAAGAACAAGGTCTCATCTGTTGCTGCTGCTCTTCACCGGCCTTAAATTAAAATTCTTTCCAGCGTCTTCCTCCAGGTCTTCTCCAGAGCTGCAGCCTCCTCTGGGCGAATATCGAGAGCTGGGCTCACCTCAGCAAACACATAAATAAGCTCTCCTGCCGGCTCCACCCGATGCGGGACAGCAGCAGGACCAGGAGTGAGGCCGAGGACCCACCGGTGCTTCTTCGTTAGCTTTATATTAATTGCTTTAAACACCCCCCTGTGTCCTGCCTGCTGCTGTTTTCCATGGAAAGTTCAGCTCTGTTAACTTTGGCTGGGGCTCACCACTATTTTTAGGAGCTTTAAAACCACCCAGGGAGGTGCCTGACTGTCTTCTGCTGGGCCGGGGAGGGAGCATGACTGGAGGGAGATAAATAAACCCCACTCGTGTCTGATTCACTTCAGCTGTGCTCCGTGTTGAAGCCAGGTGGATCTTGGTTTAACAGGGAACAGACCCACGCGGGACGGCAACGGGGCTTTAAACTGGCTGCAAATATGACTGACACGTGCTGCCAGGACAGGGTAAAACATTTCTTCCCAAAATCTCATCTCCATCTCCCTTCTTTCAGATGGAAACCAATCCCCTCATCCTCTCCCTGCATGCCCTGATCCAGAGCCCCTCCCCAGCTTTCCTGGAGCCCCTTTCAGCACTGGAAGCTGCTCTAAGGTCTCCCCCGAACCTTCTCTTCTCCAGGCTGAACAACCCCAACTCTCTCAGCCTGGCCTCACAGCAGAGGTTCTCCAGCCTTTGGATCATCTCCATGGCCTCGTCTGGACTCGCTCCAACAGCTCCGTGTCCTTCATATGTTGAGGGCTCCAGAACTGGACACAGGGCTCCAGGTGAGGACTCACCAGAGTGGAGGAGAGAGGCAGAATCCCCTCCCTCACCCTGCTGGTCCCACTGCTCTGGATGCAGCCCAGGACACAGTTGGTTTCTGGGCTGTGAGCACACATTGTGGCTCATGTTGAGCTTCTCATCCCCCAGCACCCCAAGTCCTTCTCCTCAGGGCTGCTCCCAACCCATTCCCCACCCAGCCTGGGTCGGTGCTGGGGTTGCCCTGACTCAGGAGCAGGACCTTGCCCTTGCCCTTGTGATCTCCATGAGGTTTGCTCAGCCCCACCTCTCCAGCCTGTCCAGGTGTCTCTGGGTAGCTCTTGATGTTATTAAGGCAATAAGAACTGACCCACAAAAAAACCTAGAGGTGTTTTTCCTTCCTATAGAGAAGATGCCTGCATTTCTTTCCTTTTAATTGAGAAAGCAAAATGTTCTCTCTTGTCCTTTCCTCCTTAGAATGAACCGATTCAGGAAGCCTAAAAATGGCTCAGCCTTTACCAGGCTTTACCAGGCAACCTGGAGAAATTCAGAATCATAGAATTATAGAATCATAGAACCACCAGGTTGGAAGAGACCCACTGGATCACCCAGTCCAACCATTCCCACCAATCCCTGACCCGTGTCCCTCAACAACTCATCCACCTGCACCTTAAACCCCTCCAGGGAAGGTGACTCAACCCCTTCCTGGGCAGCCTCTGACAGTGCCTAACGACCCTTTCTGTGAAGAATTTTTTCCTTATGTCGAGCATGAACCTCCCCTGGTGGAGCTTGAGGCCATTCCCTCTCATCTTGGTTGCAAAATGACTATTCAGCAAATCTTCTGTCGGCCGGGGGCACCATCCCGGACTGCTGGGCACTGTATCCCCACCTGACCTGAGCCCCCAGGTCCCCCTTTGCTCTCAGGTCCCCCAGACCCCATCCCAGTGGTGTGAGGGACCCCTGGGCGGCACAGGGAGCTGCTGCCTCCCCTCATCCATCCTGCCACGGGTGCCAGTTTCTGTGGGCATTCCCAGTGGGACTTACTGGAAGGGATGGCGAAAGGGGGCACGGAGGCTTGTGGGGGTCCCCAGCCCTTCATGTTGTAGGCAGACACCTGGACGTAGTAAGCTGTGCCCTGCGAAGAGGGAAACCACATAGAATCACAGAATCACCAGGTTGGAAAGGACCCACCGGATCATCGAGTCCAACCATTCCTATCAGTCACTAACCCATGTCCCTCAGCACCTCATCCACACGTCCCTTAAACTCCTCCAGGGAAGGTGACTCAACCTCCTCCCTGGGCAGCCTCTGACAGTGACCAATGGCCCCTTCCATGAAATAATTTTTCCTGATGTCCAGCCTAAACCTGTCTGGGCAGAGCTTGAGGCCATTCCCTCTCGTCCTGTCCCCTGGCCCTTGGCAGAAGAGCCCAGCTCCCTCCTCTCCACAACCTCCTCTCAGGTAGTTGCAGAGAGCAATGAGGTCTCCTCTCAGACTCCTCTTCGCAAGCCACATGCAGTGCAGCGTGTGAGAGAAGGACAATGCCCCCGAGCCTGCTGCACCAGTACACCACGACGGGTACCAAACTGGGAGCCCACACCCTGCTTCATCAGCTCTGACCTCCCCCAGCTGTCCAAAGCTTGTGCTATCAGACACTAGAGAATCTCTCCAGTCTGTGTGGGTTGTTTTAGGGGAAGCAAGAGGAAGGATGGGAGATAATCTGGCCCCAATGGCACAGGGCTCCCACAGCCGGGAGGGTCAAGGTGCTGCCTCCCCACTGCAGCCTGCAAGGATCCAGCCCCTGGAGCCAGGGAGCTGGCCCAGCGCCGTTGAGGGCTTGTGACACGGCGACAGTCATTAAAGTTCTCTGATTAACACTCAGTCAAGCTGCCAGATGTTGCAAGGCCTCCGGGCAGTCATGAAGGCGGACAGGAGCCCACGAAGCAGTTCTGAAAGCGTGATTGATGGGCTCATGGCAGCTCCTTGTCGCAGCGCTGCTCCGGGCTCCACTCGAGCCCTGTCCTGCCGTGCCCCTGGGTACCTCTTGTGCCCTGGAAGCAGCTCTAGGGTTCCAGCACTGCTGCCTTAGCAAGCCTCTAGCTGCAGGGAGGGCTCTCCCTGTTCCTCGAGGTTGTGGTCCCTGCCTGCACGCCTGCCCTGGAGCTCCAGCACTGCGCCTCCCTGGCCAAAATGACCCCATTCATCTCAGCATCTTCCTGCATTTCCATCCCAAGCTCCATCCCACCACAGTCCCCATCCTGTTCCATCTTCCTTCTCCTCATGCTGGGGAGAGGACGGCAGCCCCCAGGGAGGGGACAGCTGACAGGCAGCAGGTCCCCTGCGGTTCTCAGAGAGATCAAACAGCAGGAAGCCCTGGTCCCAACCAGCCCGTAACCTTGCCAAGCTCCCAGAGATGGAGACAGGGTTGGTTCCCCGTCTCCAGTGAGAGATGGGCTGGTCCGAGGGGTTGATCTGTGCAGGTGGCAGAGGAACCAGCCACTGATTTATTGCCCGGGAGGAGCTTGGATGGAGACAAGAGCGGGGACAGAGGATAAATCAGGAACTTGATGTATAAATCAATTCTGCCTTTCACTCCAGAGTCCCCAGGCACCCTGTGCTGGGAGCTTCCCCTTAGCCAGGGTGGCTGTGGCCATGCAGGGACAGACAGATGCTTCTCCCAGCTCCATGTGCCACCTCCGTGGCACAACCCTGTTCCTCTTGCTCCAAACCATGACCCAATCCCTTCCTGCGAATGACCCCACAGGCTGCACTGAGGCCAGTGGCTCTTCCCTGCCACCCTGACCCCAGTGGGGCAACCTGAGAGCTCACCGACACCAGCCCCTGGATGGTGAAATGCAGGTTCTGCAGCTTGTCGATCACGGCCTCCCCCAGCGGCGGCGAGAAGGTCGGGGAGCAGCTCCACTCCACTGCAAGGAAAGAGACCTCAAGGTGGCCGGTGGCCCCAGAGTGGGGACAGGGCTGCCAGGGTGGCTGCAGTCCCACGGGGCCATCGGGTGCAGAGGAACCGCGGGCACCACAGGAACTGGAGGTAGGGGTGAGGGGAAGAAATGGCACAGGGAGCTGGGATCCTCCTCACTGAGCCACAGCAGAGAGGCCAGCACCCTCCAATGATGGGACAGGATTGGGAGGAAATTCTCCCAGAAGCCAAAAATATCTGGTTTAAGTGGATGAATCATAGAATCATAGAATCACCAGGTTGGATAAGACCCATTGGATCATTGCGTCCAACCATTCCCATCAATCGCTAACCCATGTCCCTCAGCACCTCATCCACCTTATACCCCTCCAGGGAAGGTGAATCAACCCCCTCCCTGGGCAGCCTCTGACACTGCCCAATCACCCTTTCCATGAAAAATTTTTAACTAATGTCCAGCCTGACCCTCCCCTGGTGGAGCTTGAGGCCATTCCCTCTCATCCTGTCCCCTGTCCCTTGGCAGAAGAGCCCAGCTCCCTCCTCTCCACAACCTCCCCTCAGGGAGTTGCAGAGAGCAATGAGGTCTCCCCTCAGCCTCCTCTTCTCCACCATAAACACCCCCAGCTCTCTCAGCCCTTCCTCATCAGGCCTGTTCTCCAGCCCCTTCCCCAGCTTCGTTGCTCTTCTCTGGACTCGCTCCAGAGCCTCAACACCCTTCTTGTGGTGAGGGGCCCACGACTGACCCCAGGATTCGAGGAGCAGCCTCACCAGTGATGAGGGGGGCAGGAGAAGCAAGAGAGCAAAGGGTGAGGAGCAGCAAACAAGGGGCACCCCAAGCTTTGCCTTGGTGCAGGACGATGGTCCAGTCTAGCTCAGGCTGGTGGTGGTGGCAGCCCTGGTTCCTCCCTTGGGGTGCTGGTACAGGCATGAGGTGAGCGCCTGCCATGGCTCTGTGCCCCCTGCCCCGCTGGGGACACCCCGCTTCTTACCTTTGTACTTGGTAACAACGGCTGCGTTGACGCTGAGGGGCTCGCAGAAGGTCACCTGCACGGAGGAGCTGCTGGCCACAGAGAGGTGGACGTTGGCGGGCGCATCTGGGACTCCTGGGGACAGAGAGCGCAGGGACCACTACAGCGAGGACCGTCACTGTCAACGCCTCAGTGTCCCTCCTGGGCCTCCCCCCACACCCAGCGACGTGTCCCTGGAACGCTCACACCCTGGGCACCCCTACAGCAGGTTCCGTGCACAAGGTGCTGAGATCCTCTGACCAGGGCTGGTGCAGATCCACGCCTGGACCATGCACAGACCTGCTCCTTCCCCAGGCACGAGTGCTGCCCCCCAGCCCTCCTGCGGGCACTCACGGGCATGCTCAAACCCTGCCTTCATGCGCTTGTAAAGCCGGTATCGCCACTCCCAGGCCTTGAGCTGCTTCTCCTTCTCAGAGCAGTCGGCGTTGGGTGCCTCGTTCACCACCTGTGCCGTCAGCTCATTGACTCGTTGCTCTGCTTCCCGCACCAGTGTGGAGAGGTGCAGCGAGCGGCTCTCCAGGCTCACAACTGTGGGGCAGGCGAGCATGGCCATGGGTGAAGAGAAGAGAAGAGAAGGTGGCTAAGGTAAGCCCAGGCTCTGCTGGCAACAAGTCCCCACCCCAAGATCCCATCCTCCCCTCCGTGTCCTGTTCTCAGGCTCTACTCAAGTGTTCGCCTCCACTGCTACAGCCTGCACCAGCTTCCCAGAGCCTAGTGACCACCTCCCCATCTGAATCATAAAATCATAGAACAACCAGGTTGGAAGAGACCCACCGGATCATCGAGTCCAACCATTCCCATCAAACACTAACCCATGTCCCTCAGCACCTCGTCCACCCGTCCCTTAAACCCCTCCAGGGAAGGGGACTTAACCCCCTCCCTGGGCAGCCTCTGACACTGCCCAATCACCCTTTCTGGGAAAAATTTCCTCCTGATGTCCAGCCTGAACCTCCCCTGGTGGAGCTTGAGGCCATTCCCTCTCGTCCTGTCCCCTGTCCCTTGGGAGAAGAGCCCAGCTCCCTCCTCTCCACAACCTCC
>WAAB01024749.1:15794-32291 GCA_013389865.1 Piaya cayana
AGTCTGGAGCTGCTCAGGGTTGTTGTGCCCCAAGGGCAGGACCCGCCATTTGGCCTCGTTAACCCTCATCCCATTGGTCTCAGCCCATGGATCCAGCCTGTTCTGATCCCTTTGGAGCCTCCTGACCCTCCAGCAGATCAACACTTCCACCCAGCTTAGTGTCATCTGCACACTTGCTGAGCACCTCATGTTTCATCACGGACATGGAGCAGCTCCTGCCACGGCTACTCCTGAGGCCTCCACACACAGCGCATACAAGATTCCAGATACCAAAGGAACAGAAATGCATCTCTCAGCTCTGCTGTGACTGGCGGACAGAAGTCAAGACAGAAAAGCCCCCCAGGCAGAGCGTTCTGGCAAGAAGAGGCCACCAGGAGCACAGGTCCTGACCCACAGACCAAGGCCAAGAAGCAAAGCAGTAGCTGACAAACTTCAGAAAGAGAAATAATGGACTAGAGAGACTTTAAAACAGAACCTTGCCTTCTCTCTGATGTTTAAGAGCTCCCTGCTGCCCAAGGCCTCCTTTCTCCACCCCCAGCTGCTGCTCAGAGGTGAAGACAGCTCTTTTAAAAGGCTTGCTGGCAAGATGCCTAATTCCTCAGCAGTTCCCCTTCACCCAGGGAAGCAACGATGCTCTCGTACATCAGGAAAGGAAGGAACACCCCAAAAGTGAGGCTTAGATCCTATCGTGACAGATCCTTACTCCATCCATGCCTGCAGAATGAAGGTTTTTTTTTTTTTAAAAAAGGAGTGGTGTTTTGGAGCAGAAACACTTTTTTCCTGCCAATTATAACATCCAGCCAGCGACCGAGCAGAGGCAGATGGCACAACCTGGAAGAAGCCCTCACGGAGTCGGTAGGAACAGGAGCAACATGGAGAAACTTCTCACTATTTTCCCCTCCTCTAATTTGCTTTTAATGCGCAGTAGAAACGGAAATTATTCCGAGCTCAGGAGTGAACATCAATCTACATTAAACCAGCTGCCCCAAAGATAAAAGAGTTTCCTGCCCTGTGGCTATGAGTCATTTGGACTCGGTGAAACGGTCTTGAATTATCTCAAGCGAAACGCTGCGTTGGAGCAACTGATAGCTGAAAACGACACCCGCAGATGTTGTTCCCTCGAGGTACGGCCAGTCAACACCAGCTCACCCAGACAGCAGAGGGGAGGTGGTGGAAGGAGGTCCCATAGTCTAAGTGCAGCTGAACTGAATTTATCTCAATCACAATCACAAATTTTGCTAATTGCACCACGGAGTATTGAATGTCTGAGTGTTTGTGGCTGTAACGTGGGATGTCCTGCGTACACCGAGGGTGAGGGTAGCTCTGGTCATGAGGTTGGGCTGAGTGTGCTCGAACAAGGCAAGACCCCTCGTGCTCTGATTGCTCTGGAAACAGCCAGGATGTTGATCTTTTCAGCTGATCTCTTGCTGCAAGCTCCCAGTTTGTGACATGGCTGGGTTGGGCTGCCTCTCCCTGATAAGAGTTTTTAGGCTTCTCCTGCCCTTTGTCTGCTCCTTCATGGGATAACTCTACAGTCTGAGTTGTACCATAGAACCACAGAACCATAGGATAACCAGGTTGGAAGAGACCCACTGGATCATCAAGTCCAACCATTTCCATCAATCACTAACCCATGTCCCTCAGCACATCGTCCACCCATCCCTTAAACCCCTAGAGGGAAGAGGACTCAACCACCTCCCTGGGCAGCCTATTCCAATGCCTAATGACCCTTTCCATGAAAAACTTCCTCCTAATCTCTAGCCTAAATCTCCCCTGGCGGAGCTTGAGACCATTCCCTCTCGTCCTGTCCCCTGTCACTTGGGAGAAGAACCCAACTCCCTCCTCTCCACAACCTCCTCTCAGGCAGTTGCAGAGAGCAATGAGGTCTCCCCTCAGCCTCCTCTTCTCCACGATAAACACNGTCCCTGCTGGCTCATGGTCAGTCGCTGTCAACCAACCCCCCCCAGGTCCTTCTCCTCCAGGCACTTTCCAGCCAGACTTCTCCTAGTCTGGAGCTGCTCAGGGTTGTTGTGCCCCAAGTGCAGGACCCGCCATTTGGTCTTGTTGAACCTCATCCCATTGGTCTCAGCCCATGGATCCAGCCTGTTCTGATCCCTTTGGAGCCTCCCTACCCTCCACCCAGCTTAGTGTCATCTACAAACTTGCTCAGGGTGCACTCGATGCCTTCATCCAGGTCATTGATAAGGACATTGAACAGGTCTGGACCCAGCACTGAGCCCTGGGGAACCCCATGGTAGCTTGTGCTACCGAATCACTGACATCCACAGCACCACAAGGCCACAAACAAGCTCTGCAAAGTCATTCTCCTCCACGCCCCAAGCCTTTTCATCCCTTCCAAGCATCAACACTTTTCACCATCCATGCTTCAGGCTCCCTTTTTCTCAAGCATGGAGCAACATGGCTTCACTGCAGAGGCTGCCCAGGGAGGTGGTGGAGTCACCTTCCCTGGAGGTGTTTAATTGACGGTTGGTGATGGTACTTGGGGACAGGGTTTAGCAGGCAGCGGGGGCTGGGCTGCTGGTTGGACTGGATGAGCTTAGAGGGCTTTTCCAGCCTTAATGACCTGGTCATGCGGAGATGGAGCAAAACAGTCCTGCTCTGTGGAAACATCTGCGTGCCTGGAAAATGCACTTGCTCATCGAAACCTGGGTCTAGGGCAAAGCACCAAACCAGATCCATGGCTTTGCTTGTTTGTTTCCTACAGATTTTCTCTTTTTTTTTTTTTCTCCACTTGGCAAACCTGCTGGGTTTTGTTTTGAATGGAGCTGAACTGAGCATGTCTCTTTTGTTTAGCAATAACAACTAACTTATACAGAGCCTGCTCCTGCCAGACATTCTTGTTGGGGCTCCAGAAGCCCAACACCATCCGCTTAATGCTCCGCAAAGCACTCGCTGCCTCAGTGCGACTGCAATGCCAGGAGAGGCTTCACAGAACCTGGGCTGGTTGCAGGGTCTCCTGAGCATCACGCACTGTTTTAGCAATTCTGCTATAGAATCATAGAATCACCAGGATAGAAGAGACCCACCGGATCATCAAGTCCAACCATTCCCATCAATCACTAACCCATGTCCCTCAGCACCTCGTCCACCCGGCCCTTAAACCCCTCCAGGGAAGGTGAAGCAACCCCCTCCCTGGGCAGCCTCTGACAGTGACCAATGACAGTTTCCGTGAGAAACCTTTTCCTAATGTCCAGCCTGACCCTCCCCTGGTGGAGCTTGAGGCCATTCCCTCTTGTCCTGTCCCCTGGCACTTGGGAGAAGAGCCCAGCTCCCTCCTCTCCACAACCTCCTCTCAGGGAGTTGCAGAGAGCAATGAGGTCTCCCCTCAGCCTCCTCTTCTCCACAATAAACACCCCCAGCTCTCTCAGCCCTTCCTCTTGTTCTCCAGCCCCTTCAACAGTCTTGTCGCTCTTCTCTGCACTCGCTCCAGAGCCTCAACATCCTTCTTGTGCTGAGGGGCCCACAACTGACCCCAGGATTCGAGGAGCGGCCTCACCAGGGCCGAGTCCAGAGGGAGAAGAACCTCCCTGGCCCTGCTGGCCACGCCGGGTCTGATCCAAGCCGAGATGCCACTGGCCTTCTTGGCCACCTGGGCCACTGCTGGCTCATGGTCAGTCCCTGTCACCAACCCCCCCAGGTCCTTCTCCTCCAGGCACTTTCCAGCCAGACTTCTCCCATAGGTGCTTCCTGAGGAGCTCGTGACCCAAGGCAGCAGAGAGCCACATCGTGACATGGTCTTGAATTTGAAAACCAACTCCCAGCAGCTCTGTACCCAAATCAATCGGAGGAGGACATCACGTTGGGGTGAGAAATCCAACATCCAACATCTCCAGCTCTCATTTGTCTGCTGGAGGGACAATGGCTGCAAGGACAACTGTGGGCTGGACACACCGTGTCCCACACCATGGGGCTGGCTGGTGAGTGGGCAGAGTCCTCCTGTGGCACAGCCGCATGTCCTGTAAGACCCTGCACGGCTCATCCCCACCACGCTAAATCCCAGGCTCTGAACTTGAGAGAGATGGAGACTTCAGGGCTCCACAAGAGCTTTGGAGCCCACCAAGCAGATCACTTGCTGACAGACTGTGGAAGCTTCTTATAAAACACCCTGTTTCTGCAGTCCCAGCAGTTGGTTTGGGGAGGAAGGGAGCAGAGAGAGACACTGGAGCAGACTCTGCTGCAAGATGATCATCCTGCTGCTGGTGCTTTCTTTTCTTTTTGTTTTAATTAAGCAACCCATTCTTAAGCGAGCCCAGAAGGAGCCTGTGGCTCAACTCCCACTAATATACAACCCATATGAGACTTCCAGTTCTTCGGCGCCCTGTGACAATTTACCACCACGCTTGGGACTGGTTTTGCACTCACACTGAGGTCACCAATCATAGAATCATAGAACACCCAGGTTGGAAGAGACCCACCGGATCATCGAGTCCAACCATTCCCATCAATCACTAACCCATGTCCCTCTGCACCTCGTCCACCCACACCTTAAACCCCTCCAGGGAAGGTGACTCAACCACCTCCCTGGGCAGCCTCTCCCAGTGCCCAATGACCCTTTCTGGGAAATATTTTTTCCTAATGTCCATCCTGACCCTCCCCTGGTGGATCTTGAGGCCTTTCCCTCTCGTCCTGTCCCCGGTCACTTGGGAGAAGAGCCCAGCTCCCTCCTCTCCACAACCTCCACTCAGGTAGTTGCAGAGAGCAATGAGGTCTCCCCTCAGCCTCAGCCCATCCTGGCTGTGCCCACCAGGCAGCTCCTTCCACATCAGCGCCAGGACACCAGGACCTTTCTCGGGTATCATAGTAAGGGATGAAGTGTGGTGACAGGCAGACGATGCTGCCAGTCACACCAGCCCATGAGCACCAGCCTTGCGGGGCACACTGGTGGGCACAGCCTTACTCCAGGCACCTGAGTCACCCCTTGAGAGAGGGAAAACCTAAAACACCAGCATGTGGCATGGGCACCTTCCACAGATCCAGGTCGGGACGGAGATGCTGGAGGGGAGAAGCGACGTCCAGGTCAGGCTGTCAGCTCTGCACCCCAGCCCAGCTCCTCTGCTGTCGCTGTTTCCATGAGGATTTACTCCAGCAGAGCTCCTGGCCCACCATGCCCAGAGTCTTGCACCTAGAAAAGCTACTTTCCTGCTTTTACACCACCAAATTTCAAGCTAAGTGGGCAGGTGCAAGGGGGTCCCTGCCTGGAGGGGTTCAGCAGCCCCTGTTCAGTGTGCAGCGTCCCCTTGTCACCAGCACCGCCTGTGCCCAGGGCACCTCCCAGTGCCAAAGGCCCCAGTGGGACGGCAGCTCTGCCCTGGGGCTGTGCCCAGCCCTGGGATCCCCGTCCCAGCCAGGATCAAGCCCTCCTCGCCCCGCTCTGCCAGTGCCAGCCTGGAATTGCCGCTTGCCATTTAGTATCTGAGCGAGGAAGTCTCGGGTGGATGTTCTTGCCATGGGAACACGCAGTGCTGAGTCTCTTTAATTACATTGTTTTTGTTTGGCTTTTTTTATTAGTTGTGCTGCGGCTTCCCCTCCCTCCCAGCCAGCGGAGCACACGCTAAATATGGCTGGGTTTAAAGTCTGCCGTGAAACCCGAACCGCGGCACCAGACTGGCTGGACTCGGCGCAAGCCAGGGTTACGCGGGACACGCATTCCAGCCGCCACGGTCCTCCTCCGGCCCCGTGCTCCCCTCGTCCTGTTCCAACGGAATGAAGCAGCTCCGAGCACAACCACCACGCTCCGAAACACCTATCATCCTCCTTGCTGCACTAAATCCTGCTGGGAGCACAACCCTTTACTGCGTGGACCCCAAGATGCCCCATCCCCATCGCATCCATCACATCCACGCTGCTCCCTACCCCATCTCCATCGCATCCATCACATCCACACTGCTCCCTACCCCATCTCCATCGCATCCATCACATCCACGTTGATCCCCACCCCATCTCCATCATATCATCACATTTAGGCTGCGCCCCACCCCATCTCCATCATATCATCACACTTACGCTGCGCCCCACCCCATCTTCATCGCATCCATCACATCCACGCTGCTCCCCAACCCATCACACCCATCACATCCACACTGCTCCCCACCCCGTCTCCATCACACCATCACATCCATGTTGTTTCCCACCTCATCTCCATCACGCCCATTATGGTTGGGCCCAATGATCTGGTGGGTCTTTTCCAACCTGGTGATTCTATGATTCTATGATTTAAACCCAAAAGACCTGGGGACCCTCCTTTGGAGAGGAGGGTGCCGGCCCTCCCAAGTGACAGGGATAGGATGAGAGGGAACGGCCTCAAGCTCTACCAAGAGAGGGTCAGGCTGGACATTAGGAAAAAATCTTTCACGGAGGCTGCCCAGGGAAGGGGTTGAGTCACCTTCCCTGGAGGGGTTTAAGGGACGAGTGGACAAAGCGCTGAGGGACATGGGTTAGTGATTGATGGGAATGGTTGGACTCAATGATCCAGTGGGTCCTTTCCAACCTGGTGATTCTATGATTCTATGATCCACGTTGCTCCCCCTCCCATCACACCCATCACTTCCACACTGCCTCCCACGCCAAAGGGCCCTGCCCCACACCTGCCCACCCCACTGCCAGGCTGCCCATAGGGGCTAAAACCCCTTCTTCCCGCCGGCCACGCCGCTTTCATCTTCCTCTGCGCCCCTTGTTATTTTAAAGGCATTCCAGAGGACGCTTTCAGGCTTGGATGTGGTTTGCTTGGGTTGTTTGTTTTCGTACTGGAGGTTTTATGATCGCATTGGGAACGAACCCTAATTGAGCTGCAATTCGAATTGCAGTCCGTGGGTATTTGTTTCATTTTTGGAAGGGCTTAAACGGCAGCACGGCTCAGGCTGGAGAATGCATTTGGTTTTAACTGGAACCTGATGGAGATGAGGCTGAGCAGGACAGGCCGCCCCGTGCCAGGACTGCAGCCCATGGGGAAGCCCGGCGTGGTCGCTCCGGCGCCAGGGACCCACACAGCAACTGGCAGCGCCAGGAGCGCCTGCAGCCCTGCGACCACCCAAAAACCCTGCAGCTGGGCAGGAGGGAGACACAGCCAGGCCCGTGTGCAGCCCCAGGGGCTCACAGCCACCCTGCAGCCCCCCGCACCCTGCAGCCCCTTGCATCCTGCAACAACCCTGTGCCCTGCAACCTCCTGTGCCCTGCAACCCCCTGCTCCCTGCAGCTCCCTGCTCCCTGCAGCTCCCTGCACCCTGCAGCCCCTTGTGTCCTGCAATTCCCTGTGCCCTGCAGCCCTTTGCATCCTGCGACAACGCTGTGCCCGGCACCCCCCCTGCTCCCTGCAGCCCCCTGTGTCCTGCAACTCCCTGTGCCCTGCAGCCCCCTGCTTCCTGGAACCCCCTGCTCCCTGCAATTGCACCCTGCAATCCCCTGCACCCTGCAAATCCCTGCATTCTGCAACCCCCTATGCCCTGCAACCCCCTGCTCCCTGCAGCTCCCTGCTCCCTGCAGCTCCCTGCACCCTGCAGCTCCCTGCACCCTGCAGCTCCCTGCACCCTGCAATTCCCTGCACCCTGCAGCCCCTTGCATACTGCAACAACCCTGTGCCCCGCAACCCCCTGCACCCTGCAGCTCCCTGCACCCTGTAATCCCCTGCACCCTGCAAATCCCTGCGCCCTGCAATTCCCTGCGCCCTGCAGCCCCTTGCATCCTGCAGTTCCCTGCGCCTTGCATCCCCTTGCATCCTACAACAACCCTGTGCCCTGCACCCCCCTGCAGCCTGCAGTTCCCTGCAATCCCATGCAACCTGCAGCCCCCCGTTCCCTGCAGCCCCCTGTTCCCTGCAACAACCCTGAGCCCTGCAAACCCCTGTGCCCTGCAACTCCCTGCACCCTGCAACTCCTTGCTCCTTGCAATCTCCTGCACCCTGCAATTCCTTGTGCCCTGGAATCCCCTGCACCCTGCAACTCCTTGCTCCTTGCAATCTCCTGCACCCTGCAATTCCTTGCGCCCTGCAACCCCCTGCGCCCTGCAGCCCCTTGCTTCCTGCAACAATCCTCTGCACCCTGTAATCGCCTGTGCCCTGCAACCCCCTGTACCCTGCAACTTCTTGCTCCTTGCAATCTCCTGCATCCTGCAGCTCCCTGCTCCCTGCAATCCCCTTCACCCTGCAATTCCCTGTGCCTTGAAAACCTCTACACCCTGCAAAGTTCTGGCCCCTGCAAGCCTCTCCACTTCGGGGCCTTTGACCTTGTGCCCACGCAGCACCCCAGAGAGGGAGCTCAGCACCTCTGCCTGGGCCGTTCAGCCCCGGGGGCTTGGTTGGGCAGCTCAAGTTGGTAGCTGCCTCCAGACCCGAGCTGCTTGCAGGGACAGGGCAGCAGAAACGGAGAAGGACCTAAAGGTCAGCGCCCAAACTGCCCTTCACAGGATCTACGTCGGTGTCAACTTCTGCTGACCGTGCCCTGTGCCAACTGCCAGCACAAGCAGTTCAGCCCGAGCACCCAAAATGTGCCTGGTGCCCCTGGCACCCACAACCAGCTGGACCTTTGCAGGTAGGGACGGCAGGACAGAGGGGTTTCCAACGTGCAGGGGGACTGGTTGAGCACTTGCTCCGCATTGCAGCGGCGCTTCCTCCTGCCCTTCCAGGAGCTCTCAAGCCCGGATGCTGGAGCAGCTCAATAACGCTCTGGAAGATCCCCCCGACCTGCCGGCACCATCCTGGCTAAATCAGACTTCCGCATATTAAAAGCGGATGAGCGGCAGGATTCGCTGCCCCTCTTGCAGGAAGAAATCCTATCCCGGCTTGGCCTGCCAGGAACGAGCGCTGCTCTGAGCCGCGGATGCATGCGTGCAAACCCTGCTTGGGGGTATCAAATGCAGAAGCTGAGTCACACGATGCCTGCTCTCAAAGATCACGGAAGGCAAAAGGAGAGAGAATAAAAAAATATATCTCTGTGGGGTCGCAGGGCCCCAGCTTGGACCCAAGCGGAGCAGAAGGTGAGCGCTCAGTGTGGGGATGCTCAGATCTGCAGCCGGTACCCGGCTGCCATGCTGGGAGGAGAGAGAAGGGAGGTGAGGTTCACACTCATCAAAGCTTGGTCCTGTCCCCTTTCTTGAGCCCTGACACCCCAAGGAAGGGAGCTGGGCAGGGAGCTGTGAAGCTGCTGCAGCAACCCCAGCATCTGCATCTGAGCCCTCTCCTGATGGAAGAAGGGGCCTCCTGCTGGCTGAGGTTTACCTGCTGTCTCCATCAGCCCAGAGCTTTTCCACCTTGTGTTTCACTTAATTCTCCCTCCAGTTGCAGAAAGCTTGGAGGCACCATCAGGTGGAGAATCGTAGAATGGCCTGAGTTGGAAGGGACCTGAAAGATCATCTAATTGCAACCCCGCTGCTGTGGGCAGGGACACCTCCCACTGGATGAGGCTGCTCAAGGCCCCATCAACCTGACCTCAAACATCTCCAGGGCTGGGGCAGCCACCACTGCTCTGGGCAACCTGTTCCAGTAAGCTCAAACGGAGGAGAGCGGAGTTTGTGGAGGAATTGCCAGAGGCTTCAGGACAGCGAGAAGGAAAGATTTCCATCCTGATATAAAAGAGCAACATCAAAATCCACAGTAATCACCAGGTCAAACCTCCAGCCATCAGGACACCCTCATCCATCCCTGCACTGCTGTGACCACTGCTGCTAAGTGCACCCATGGGACAGACACGGGGGCAAATGCCCTTTCCCAAGGTCTCCCAGGACATGGGAGCACTGAGAGATGCTCTGTCATGGAATCATAGAATAGTGTGAGTTGGAAGGAGCCTTAAAGATCATCCAGTTCCAACCCCCCTGCCATGGGCAGGGACACCTTCTGTCCTGGAGCATCGTCTCAGCTTCTCCTGGTCTAGAGACAAGACACAGCCAAGTTGACCTGAGCTCTGTCCCTTGCTCTGCCACTGAGGGCGAGAGGCAGGTGATGCCCACAGCCTCAATTTCCATGCAAGGGAAATGGAGATAAAGACAACGTTATCTCTTGTAAAGCGCTTTAAGACTTGCTAGTGAGGAGCATCAAACAGCCACTCGGGCTCCATGCAGTCACCACTCCTTGCCTGGCTTCTGTGGGGCAGGATGGATTTTGATAGGAATGGTTGGACTCGATGATCTGGTGGGTCTTATCCAACCTGGTGATTCTGTGATTCTATGATTCTATGGCTTTGCCACAGCTCCTCTGAGGGTGACCACCACGCATCGCACCCCTGTGAAACACCCAGGACCCCAGGACTGAGGGAGAAATACTAACTTGTCTTACCCTATGGTGGCTCGAGTGTGCCTGGGAGATGCTCTGTGTGTCAGCGTGGCCTCACATCAGGGCAGCAACCCCCACTGGCTCCTCCTCACCCTTGCTGAGCCCCACGGGGGCTGCCTCCTCCACACCCCTGGGATGGTCACACACGCACCCAGACCCCTTGCTCCGGCTCCAACGCTGCTAGCGCTCCCCACTCCGGTGGAAACCCTGCTCCTGGGAGCTGCATCTCCATCGCCTGGTGCAGCACCCCAGCTCCCACAGAGGCACCACCGCACACATGAGGGCTGAGGCCGACAAGACTCATCACAGCAGTGAGAGGTCACCGATTTGAACCCAGAGTTGAAAGGATGACGAGCAAATCCTTTACCCTCCTGCGCCACCTGGTGCCCCCAGGAAGAATGCGCTAGCGAGAGCTGGACTTCCTTGGCATCCACCTCTTCTCCAGAACCATGAAATTGTAGAAAATTGGCCCAAAAAGGAATTCTGGAGGTCACTGGAGCTCATTCTCCCATTTATGTGGGTGGTGTCCGTCTGCGGCCATCTGCATCCTACCTGTGCTTTGTGGCTCTCCAGGAGACCTACGAGCCCATCGCTGGGATGTCCCATCTGGTGGGAAACCAACCTTCAACCCATCGTCCTACCCAAGCCATCCAGCCAGAGAGGGACCGAGCCGCTCAAGCGTGCTGAGGCTGCACGATGGAAACCAGCACTGCTGGCTGAAGAGTTCCAGAGCTGCACCCAAAGGGGTTATAAAACGCAGGCCACAGACATTGATCTCGGCAGGGAGGAGGAGACAACGGCCAAGACACAATGGAAGAACAGACAAACGCACACACCCGGCTCCAGAGCTGCTGCCCAGCTAGGCAGTGTTCCTGGAGTTAGAAAAGCCCTTTCCTGCTGGAAGGCAGCGAGCAGGACCCAGCCGGCAGCGCTGGGCACGTCGGCCTCTACCCACAGGGTGTCCCTGGCACCAGGACCGAGAACAGCCACCCACCCGGCTGGGGAGCTGCACGTCCCGGGCCGGCTCCCCGTTCGGCACAGCTTCACACCACGATTTGCTCCTGGCTCGTTCCACGACCAGCTCCCAGCCCGGCATCCACTGGGGTCTCCTCTGAGAGGAGCGACCAACCCCACCACGGAGCCCTGGTGCTGGTCTCATGCCAGCACCACCTAACACGATGCCAGAGGAGCTGGTTCGCTGCCACTCAACTACAAAAACCCTCATGTATTCCAGAACCAAACCTCCTTTCCATGCTGCTCCAGTGGTGTCAGGGTCTAAAGGCTGCAGTCCAAGAGGAGATGCCGGCGGTTTTTAACACTTTGCTAGAAGACACCCCACAAGTGCTCAAGGGCTCATGAGCTGGAGAGACATCCAGCCAGGCCTCCTGCTGGCTTGGGTTTACCTGCTGTCTCCATAAGACCAGAGCATTTCCACCTTGTAAGTCACTTAACTCTCCTTCCAGCTGCAGAAAGTTACAGAAAGCTTCTCAGGTGGAGAAGCTCAAGCTGAGTATAATGGAGCCTGTGGAGGAATTGCCAGAGGCCCCAGGACAGCAAGTAGAAAAGATTTCCATCCTGATATAAAAGAGCAACATCAAAATCCACAGTAATCACCAGGTCGAACCTCCAGCCATCAGGACACCCTCATCCCCCCATGCACTGCTGTGACCACTGCTGCTAAGCGCACCCATGGGACAGACGGGGGGGCAAATGCCCTTTCCCAGGGTCTCCCAGGACATGGGAGCACTGAGAGATGCTCTGTCATGGAATCATTGAATAGTGTGAGTTGGAAGGGGCCTTAAAGATCATCCAGTTCCACCCCTGCCTTGGGCAGGGACACCTCCCACTGGATCAGGGGCTCCAAGCCCCATCCAACCTGGCCTTGAACCCGTCCAGGGATGGGGCAGCCACCCCTGCTCTGGGCANGACCTGTTCCAACAGCTCCATCTCCTTATTTTGAGGATTCCAGAACTGGACACAATACAAGGTGAGGTCTCACAAGAGAGGAAGAGAGGAGCAGAATCCCCTCCCTGGTCCTACAGGCCGTGCTTCTTTTGATGCAGCCTAGGACATGGTTTGGCTTTCAGGGCTGTAAGCGCTCATTGTCGGGTCATGTTGAGCTTCTCATCAACCAGTACCCCAAGTCCTTCTCCTCAGGGCTGCTCTCAATCACATCATCCCCCAACCTGTATCGAAACTGCAGATTGCCCTGACCCAGCTGTAGGACCTTGCACTTGGCCCTGTAGAACCTCATGAGGTTCTCCCAGCCCCACTTCTCCAGCTTGTCCAGGTCCCTCTGGATCACATCCCATCCTTCCAGTGCAGCAACTGCACCACTCAGCTTGGTGTTATCTGCAAACTTGCTGAGGGTGCACTCAATCTCACTGTCTATGTCATTGATGAAGATATTAAATAGTATTGGGATATTAAACAGTCATTGAACATTGCTTCAGCTTCTCCTGCTCTAGAGATAAGACACGGACAAGTTGACCTGAGCTCTGTCCCTTGCTCTGCCACTGAGGGAGAGAGGCAGGTGATGTGCACAGCCAGTGCCTCACTTTCCATGCAAGGGAAATGGAGATAAAGACAACGTTATCTCTTGTAAAGCGCTTTAAGACTTGCTAGTGAGGAGCTTCAAGTCAGATCTAAACCTCTTGGCTTCTCCATCACCAAGAAGCTGGGAAACATCTGCCAGAGCCGGGACCATCAATGCACACCAGGTGCTACTGTCTCATTTCTACCCCTCACCATCTCCTGAACAATGAGTGCAAGGGTGAGACACCCTTATACTTCTGAGACACCCTCATACTTCTGAGACACCATGCTCCTCATCCTGCTTCTCCTGGCTGTTTGCTGCAGAACAGCTCCCTCAAGACCAAGTTGCCCACTGCCTGCCGGCATGTACTAGCCCGGGATGCCACACGTTGTTCCCCATGTTGACACTGACTTGCTCAGGCTGCAATCACAGAATCATAGAATCACCAGGATGGAAAGGATCCACGGGATCATTGAGTCCAACCATTCCCTTCAATCACTAACCCATGTCCCTCAGCACCTCGTCCACCTGTCCCTTAAACCCCTCCAGGGAAGGTTAATCAACCCCCTCCCTGGGCAGCCTCTGACAGTGCCCAATCACCCTTTCCATGAAAAACTTTTTCCTGATGTTCAGCCTGACCCTCCCCTGGTGGAGCTTGAGGCCATTCCCTCTCATCCTGTCTCCTGTCCCTTAGGAGAAGAGCCCAGCTCCCTCCTCTCCACAACCTCCTCTCAGGGAGTTGCAGAGAGCAATGAGGTCTCAGGCAGCAGATACCTCTGCCACAGCAGAGCAGCGGGATGAGGGGAGCACGCTGGTGCATGAGGAATTCAGCCTTAGGTCCCCGCGCAATACAGCATCGCGTTCCTGACCTGCCTGCATCATCAGGCAAGAAAACAGCCAAAGAAACTTCAGGAGTTCATGTGAAGTTCATGCTCTATGAGCAAAACTGCTTTTCTGCCTGCCACAAGCCTCCCAGAGCTCGTGACCGCAGCAGAGCAGGGCCAGGAGAGCACTGGGAGGATCATAGAATCACCAGGTTGGAAGAGACTCACTAGATCATTGAGTCCAACCATTCCCACCGATCTCTAACCCATGTCCCTCAGCACCTCGTCCACCCGAACCTTAAACCCCTCCAGGGAAGGGGACTCAACCCCCTCCCTGGGCAGCCTCTGACACTGCCCAGTGACCCTTTATGTGAAGAATTTCTTACTAATGTCCTGAGCNAAAAATATTTCACATAAAGGGTCACTGGGCACTGGCAGAGGCTGCCCAGGGAGGGGGATGAGTCACCTTCCCTGGGGGGGTTTAAGGGACGGGTGGACGAGGTGCTGAGGGACATGGTTTAGTGTTTGATGGGAATGGCTGGACTCAATGATCCAGTGGGTCTTTTCCAGCCTGGTGATTCTATGATTCTACGATTTAAACCCAAAAGCATGTTTGATGCTTACACCTGCCTGGATCTCCCCAGACTTGGAAGAAGTTGCTTGCCCACCTCTGTTCCTACCACTGTTTCTGACCAGAATAACTGATCCCTCTTCCTCAGCGAAGGTGCTGATGAACGAGAACACAACTTGAGGGGATAAAAAAGTCTCCCTTTTTCAGCATCTGCTCCATGGGCAGTGGGAGTCTCAGACATGCCGGACACCTCATGCCGCACAGAAACCTTGGCCTTGGTGCTCTTTGCTGAATTTCTGACACGCACCAGCAGCTCCTGGTTGTGACCCCAAAGCGGATCCAGCCAGGTTGCTGTTCCCAAAGTGTGGGAGTCGTCCCACATCTTGTCCCTGGGGCTGGGGGAAGGGGGTTGCCAGCAGAAGACCCCAGTTGAAAAGCGTCTCAGCATTGCCATTCTCCTTCTAAAGAGTGAGAAACCCACAAAGAAGAGCAGATCTTGTCATCAGTGGGCCAGGAGAAGCCAGGTCGTCTCTGCTGTCTGCACTTTGTCCCTGTCCCTCAGCCCAGGACACTCTTATTTGTGATGGGTTCAGTTTGGGTCCTGGCCACTTTANCCACTCTCATTTATGACGGGTGAAACCTCAGAAGCTTTCATGAGTCAGTTTGGGTCCTGGCCACTTTAGCCCTTAAGCACGAAACTCTAGTGGGAAAAGGAGAAACAAGGCAGCAGGAAGAGCTGATCTACCTGCAGTCCCTGCACCTCAGAGGCTGCAACAGCCACGTGCTCAGAAGCCTGTAGAGGTTGCATGGAGAACATCAACACGCCACAGCATCCTGATGAAGGCGATGATGGCTCCTTAGGGCAACCCCGATAATGTAAAGAAAAGATGTTTCTTGGAGCTCCGCTCAGCTTGGCAGCTGCTCTGGTGGCCGTGCTTAATAAATGCCCCCATGTAATGTCATACAGGCTTTTCTCAAAGCTCAGAAACAGCAGGATTTCACAGCAAACCATCAGGACCCTGCTCTGACTTCAGGCTGGAGAGATTTACCTCCCAGCTACTAATGGGTTAAGCCCTTATAGGTCTTGTTGGAACACCTCTTGGATGGAAACCTGGACTTAAATAGTCCTGGAGGGGACTCAGGTGAACCTCTGCACCACAGGTAGAATGAAGACTACGTACAGCTTCTCCTGATGAGTGTCCAATTCCACTTTAGTGATTGATGGGAACGGTTGGACTCGATGATCCGGTGGGTCTCTTCCAACCTGGTTGTTCTATGATTTTATGAAAGCAAAGTATGAACTGTGCCTTTTCCTGGCCCCCAAACTGGAACGTTTATCAGATCTGCACTGTTTTTCACTGCCCACGTGGAAAAAACATCTTCCACATTGCCCAACAGCTTTTTGTGGTAGGAGATCTTCGTCTCTGTCCAACCTTCCCCAATAACCATGCAAATAAAGGCAACAAAGGCAAAGTGGGACGAGGAGACGGATGCCCCTGGGGAGGCAAGGGGCACACGAAAGACATGGAGCTGTTGGAGCGAGTCCAGAGGAGGCCACGGAGATGATCCGAGGGCTGGAGAACCTCTGCTATGAGGCCAGGCTGAGAGAGTTGGGGTTGTTCAGCCTGGAGAAGAGAAGGTCTGGGGAGACCTTAGAGCAGCTTCCAGTGTTGAAAGGGGCTCCAGGAGAGCTGGGGAGGGGCTTTTGATCAGGGTGTGCAGGGAAAGGAGAAGGGGGATGGTTTTCAGCTGAAAGAGGGGAGATGGAGATGAGATTTTAGGGAGAAATTTTGTTATATGTAATAACAACAAAAGTTGATTTTCCACAAATAATCTGTTCTTTTCAATTGCTTTCCTAAAGGCAACCCAAACTTTCAGGTAGGTATTTTGAGGGCTTGCTCTTCCCCAGCCCCACCAGTGAGTCCCTCACAGTCATTGCAGGATCTCAGTTCCACCAGCTCTGGGGGAGGGTGAACTCCTGCTCCCCTTCCTTACCCAGAACTATCGACTGGCTTTCCCCAGGGTGCTGGGGAACAGAGCTGGGCTCTCAAACCATGTCTGTCCATGCCTGGCTCAACACCAAAAGCTCCAGGGCTCCCTAGCTGGTGTCTATCTTGCTCGCGGAGAGGAGTTCTGGGAGAGGGGATGGTGGCACTGGGAGCAGGCAGCCCAGCCCCATCCTGCCCTGGTCCAGAGAGTGTCTGCAGGCAGATTCACCCTTGTTCACTGGGTTGTGGACCCTCTTGACCACAGTTATCACCCACAAACTGAAGCTCAGGCTGCTCAG
>WAAB01024750.1:0-10249 GCA_013389865.1 Piaya cayana
GCACTGCCTTCTCCCTCACCACAGGCCCTATGGAGACTGGACCAAAGAGATGCAAGAGCTGGTGGGGTGGAGGCGGGGGAAAAGAAGTTTAAGCAAATGGTCTGCTGGCTCCTATTTCATTCACCTGGCATTCCATTCATCTCATTCCATGTTCTACACCGCAGCAATCAGACTGTTTACACCCCCCCTTGGCCCACTGCTGGCTTGGGGTTACATGAGCACACAGAACAACCTCCTGTGGAGCACTACACAGCTCCACTCGACAGGGAAATGCTGGCACTGGAGCCAGGGGAGCGGCGGCAGCTGTGCAAAATAGCCAAGCCAGCTTTAACCTGGCTGGCTGAGGCACTGCTAACAGTGAAAACACACTGACTGTGAGCCTGGAATAAAGACTGAACCAAACTGCTTGTGCTGCTGACGGTGCGGTCGAGGTGTGATACTGTTTGACTTCTCTCAGCTGTTTTGAAGTGTTGCGCTCATCCCAGCAATGGCTACGAAGATGTCCCATCTGTCCTCGAAATGTGACTAACCAAAAACTGTGGCTACCTCTGTGTGGGGTTGGCTTGTGTCCCAACCACACTCCAATGCCATAGGCAAAACCATTTTATCAGAAGACTAAAGTCAGGATCCTCTGCGACTAAAAAGTCTATCTAGGCATTTCCTGCAAGTAGTCTTTTGCACTGGCCCAGGCTGCCCAGAGCAGTGGTGGCTGCTCCATCCCTGGAGGGGTTCAAGGCCAGGCTGGATGGGGCTTGGAGCAACTGATCCAGTGGGAGGTGTCCCTGCTCATGACAGGGGCACTGAACTGGATGGACTTTGAGGTCCCATCTAACCCAAACCATTCCGTGATTCTGATTCTTTTATTTGAAAATCCAGCCCTGTACACAATCCCTCCTCTGGACCCCATGCTTGGTAGTATATTGGGTGACAGTGGTCCTGGAAGGAAATACAGCAACTACAAGATCATTTGCTTTGGAGAAGATGTTGACATTTTTATAACGTGAGTCAAATTTTAAGCTGGAAAACAATTTTCAGTCTGTTTTGAGAAAACCACTCCAAATGATCAAAAATTTCGTGTGGGGTCCCCCAGTGCACTGGTAACTTGTGATGTAAGCGTAACTTTTATTCAGGAGACATTTGGTTTCATCTGGAAATCTCTTCATTCAGTCAGGCAGTGAAGAGCCACAGTCTCTTTCTCCCCAGGAAGAGGGACATGGTCTCCCCAAGCTCTGTATTCTCGTGAGCGGCTCTCTGAAGGCCTATCCATTGAAAATACCATTTCCCACAAGGCAGTTCAGAACTACTGCGCCTCCAGTAGAAGAAGGAACGCCAATCGTACTGAGCTAGGCAGGAGTGTAGGTAGGGTCATGATGCTAAGAAACCCCAAGGTGCGTTATTTGCAGCCCTGGCTCCTGCATTTCCCTCAAGAATTTTAGTGTGACAATGGTATCGTCAAGTTTGTTGGGTTTCAACTTCAGAAGGAAAACATAACGTCATCAAATAATGTGATGAACAACTTCAGGCTCTTCAAATACATGGACATATAAAAAGCCCCAAGATATCATAGCACTTAAGTCCTGCAAAATATCTTGGATTGCTTCAGTTGTGTATCCACAGACTGCAAACCTTTTCACTGGCAAAGGGAAAGCTAAATAAATCTGAAAAAAATCTTGGTAGTTTCAAGAGCTTCGGTTCAACCATTCCAGTTCTTGGGACCGTCTTTGGGCTGTGCACTGGCTCCTGGGGATCCAAATCAGGGCCCAGAGCTGAGTGTGAACACCAACAAGGCAGGCTGGGAAGAGGCACGAAGGACACCGGACAACACGGCAAGTACAAAGCACACAAAAGGTACCTGGCATGGATAAATGTCATAGGTGCTAGCATCCACCTGAGCTCAGGCACTGAGTACAAAGGATCCAGACAAACCAGGCAGTCCTGAGTTGAAGATCCATGTCTTTATAAGGCTTTGAGTGCATTTGGTTTTTTTTCAAGTGCTTTTCTTCAATTAATTATCACAGAAGACAAGGTAGCATTCTTTAAACAGTTGTGATCCTTCATTCCAGTACAAAACATAGGCATACACGGCTTAAGACCCACGATGACTTAGGATATACTCTTACAGTCTGTACTAAAAATAATTTTTTATAGAAATGATAAATATTTTAAAATAAGCATTTACAAAAATAAATGTCTCCTCCCATAAGGAAGGACGTATATAGCTGAGATTCAGAATACATCTGGAGGCAACATGATTATTGATGAAGCTAATTAATAACATCTTTGGTATAAGAGCGTAGTATATTAGTATCCATGCACCGTTGTCTTCTCTTGGCAGGAACACTGTACAGACAAGCAAAGAGGCAGCTGTTCCTTAATTTCTTGATGTGTCTTCCAAATACAACATACAAATATTTCTAACGTGTCTTCCTATGATAATAGGAGAAAAGCCCAAGATTCTCCTGGCTCTTCCCATGACTTTTGTATCTAAAATAGAATAAAGACGGAGGAAAAAGATAAAGTGAGCAAACTTAAGTTTCACTCTAGCAAGCAGCATCTACAAATCATAAAAATCAATCTTAAAAGTACTTTAGAGGAAAGCCCATTTCCTTCAATGTTGTCTACATCTGTTGCTGAGTCAGAATAACGATGAATCTGTTCAGATTCATCGCTGCAGGTTCAGACACACAAAGAGGAGGTTACCAAATTAGGTAAGCAAGCAGCTTTACATCTGAATACAGCACCCAATGGTGCACACCTAGAAGGCCACACTCAGATCTGGTGCTCCTGTTACACGTGGGACATTGAGACAGTGCACAGGTACAGGAAAGAGCCCGAAAAACTGGGAAAAAAGAGTTTTGGAACAAAAGACTTAAAGAGCTTTAGTTGGTAATTTTAGTAAAACTGAAGATGGAGAGATGACTTGAGGCACAAGGACCCCCACAGAGAGAAAGGCTGGTACAGAAACAAGTAGGGAAGGAGCTTTGCAATCTGGGAGAGAAAGGCATAACAAAAATGATAGAGAGGCTGGAGGTGAAATCAGTTTGAACTGAGAATAAGACACACACTTCTAATGTTATGGATGCTTAACTGAGATCGGGGTAAGGATGGATTCTCTGTGGTTTTGGTATCAGTCTCTGAATGTTTTTCTGAAAATGCCTCTATTAAACACTGGTGGACTGAACCTGATGAAGGGAAGTGATGGCAGCTAACATGGGTTAGCTGAAATGGTCTAATGGTTCCATTTCAATCTTAAACTCTGACTCCATGGACAGTTCAAATGAGGGACTCTGATCAGGGAATGAATAACAAGACAGCTCAGACCCCTACATCACCTGAAGTGTCCAGGAACTGGTGCTACCATAGCCTGCAGCTCTGGGAAAAAAAACGTAGTGAAGAGCAACGTCCAGTTGTAACTGGTGTGACTGGAGTCCCAGGAGCAGAAGGCACTAAACCAAACGGTGTTTGGATTCTGCTCCACACCTACTGCATGAAGACTGGCACTTCCCACAGCAGCCTGCGACGGCTCAAGGGCAAGTAACACCTCTGAATCAGCTGCTGTCTCCCCTGGATCTCTCCTGCTAGCACTGACTCACTGCTTTGCTCAAGTTGATCCATGTGAATGCACCAATGCCCTGTCGGCTCTCATGCAGCATTGGGTGAGTGGAAGGCACAACTGTGAAGAGGAGCAGGAGCTCTGCTGGTTGCTGTGAACCAGCAAGAGAGGCAAAGGTTGTAGCTTCTTGGGCTCAGCAAATCGAGGCAGTGACCTCCTGCCCTGGCACTGGTCATGCTTCAACCAGTGATGTGGAAACCAGAAGGTTTGGGGCTGTTTTCCTGCCTCATGAGTGCTGGGAACTGTGACCCATTGCTATAGCAACAGGAGCCCACATGACTACTGTCTTTAAAAAGAGCCCCTATTTGTGCCATCCTCTGCAGGCAAATTATTCATTATTTACATCTCAGCATGTTTCAAGCACGGTTCGCAGCCTGACCCAATTACTGAATGATGACAGCTTGACCTGCTCTGTTAGGTAAGCCATGTTCACTCCAGACATGTGCTCCTCTCCTATCACATGCTAAAGCAAAACAACTGAGAGGAAAAACCCCGGAGTGGATTTACCTGTGTTATAGCAATACCAAAACAACGCAAATCCTGCAGCAAGGCTGAAACAAGCAAGGAAAAACACTGGACCTAAAGGAAATAAAAAAGGAAACACATTAAGTCACAAGAGAGTAGTGAAAGTTTAGTTCAGTTCATAAATCATCAATTGCTCCTAATATGCATAATTAAGTGTACTCAAATTAAGCTAACGTACTGACAATTATGTTCTGTAGCTAATCTACTATGAAGCATACTGCTATACTGTAATTAATTTTTACTACAGTGGCTTTAATGTCATTCACTGTTTGCTCACCTAGCTACAGCCTACTGAAGTTAAATGAAAGCTTCCTTAGATGACTACTTACTCTAAAACTCTGTGCAAACCCCCCTTTAAACACTACAACACAAGACTAACGAGGCTCCTGGGACCCCACCACCCTACTCCACGACCAGCCTCACTGGGCCAGCGTGCTGCCTGTGGGAAAGACAACATCACATCAGACTGTGGGCCCTCAGCAGAGAGTTTTAGGGTTTGGGTTTTCCCCACAGATGTTCTACAAACTCTGCTTTCCTGACAAAAGCAAATATTCTCATTGCAGTCTGCAGTTCCGCTGGAAGCTGAAATGCAGAACCACACAAACACCTAAAACAAATCTCCTACTGGAACTGAATCCTTCACGTGCCTGCCTGGAATTACATGCAGTTCATCCCTAAAGATCAATACTGAACATCAATGAAACCTCTCTAATTCATGTTTATCTGCAGACATAACCTCGTAAAGATTTATATCTGCTTCTTTATTACCTACAATTCTATTTGTATTTACTGCTTCAGTATGGATGTAGCTACAATTAAACCACACCTGCCAATTTAAGGACAAATGTGGTGCCGACTGATGAACTGGAGCTGACCACAGGGACAAGGATGTTGGAGAAAGGGCAATGGAGCAAGGACTTGGCTGCTCCTTCAGCTGAGATCTCCCAGTTAGGGTGGCTAACAGCCTCCAGGCAGAGGTAAATTCCTCCATCAGCACGAGGAAGAAAGGCAATTATTTCACATTCCTGTTTCCCAGCACTTTGTTCTTCCCGTGCTGTTATGCTGTGGTCAGCAATAGCGATGTGAAAAACCTAGAGAGTCACTTGGTTCAATATTCAAAGTAACACAGGCAAGAAAATACATTGGGTTAAATTTTGTTTCTACCCCTCCTTTCTATTTTCTCTCTGGGCAAAGTTTGCCCAAAAGGCACAGATCAGAGAAGGTGCTTTTCTTCTCTCCTAACCGTATCCAAATTTCTAAACAAAATTTAAATGATAAAAGAGTTCATTGTGAATTCTTCAGCTTTTTTTCAGTTCCTTCAGACCTTCAACGCCTTTTCAAACTAACTTTCAGGGAATAAAATATCTGCCTTTATAATCTGGGCATTGAACAGAGGAAGGGGAAGAAAACTAATATGTTTTCCTAAGGAAAAAATTATTAAGCTCACTCCTGCTCATATTCTTCTCTGTCTTTGTTTTCAAATGATTTGTACTTAAATTGAAAGCTTAAAAAATGGAAAAATTTGAAAGTTACATGAAAATATTATTGAAAGCCTTATGTAAAATCTCAATAGCAGCAGCTGAACAGAACTTGCTATTCCAACACTGAAGAGATCACAGAAAATGAAGAGTTTAGCTCTGAGTGTAGGTAATAATAGCATTGTAAATATTGATTAAACTCTACAGTCTCTTGAATTTCCTGGCACTGGTTTCCTCAACAGCAGCTAAGAACATTTTCCTCCATTAATTCCACTTAACTCGTGACAGTAACGACATCATAAATCAAACTATTTATTACATGAAATGCAAATTACATGATCAAGTAAATTGCATCATAATCTGAAAAGCCATTCCATCCAGTGACACTGTATGTGTTTATTTACCCCTGTCATTTAGCAAATATTGCTCCTTGTCAGTGTCTATCTCTGTGGGGTCTGTGGTTTCTAGAAATAAAAGCAACACATGAAAAGTTAGTGCTCAGCTCAAGCAAACAAACAAAATCATCAGCACATGCAAAACTCTGCAAAATAACACATTTCAGAATAAACACAAAATATCTGTGAATATACATGCTAATCTGAAAGCACTCCAATAATTTAATGCATCACCACATTTTCTGTTCTTGAGTAAATCTCTGGGCATTAATGTATCCGGCAGAGGAAGCACTTGGAACAAACTGCTTGGCACAGGTGATTATCTAAATTCTGGTCTCAGCAAAGTACACGCACAGTTTCTTTCAGTTTATAGGTCCTAAGTGCCATTTGGCACAAAGAATTTTTGCCTTTTTTTTCCTGCAAATTCAAGTAGAAAGGGCAGTTGGCCTTTAAGCCAAGGTGTTCTGTACATAGCAACAAAGTAGTTTCTGCTCTGGGGAGAAAGACATGCAGCTCCTCTAGAGGTGTCTTTGCCACAGAGCCCTGGAGATAACGTTAACTGCAGAACTGTGAGGACACCTAAGAACACCATCACCATAAATGGCAGAGGAATGGTTTTCCTTGAATGCATCATGATCTGCAAGATGTTTTTAGCCAGATCTCTGTGGCCAAAAGCGTTTAAAAAAGAACATGAGAGCTCCAAATTTGTTTGTCAACAGGGAAGAACATGGGACTGTTTGGTTTCCTTCTTCTACAGGCGAGGTGACTTGGAAAACCGCCCTGGGCCCCAGGTCAGCAGAAGGGACTTATTGTCAACCAACATTGGATAGGGAACATGTCCTCTGTGCCAACCGCGTCCCTCTCGGGGGTGACATGGCATGGCACTCCAGCAGAACAGAAACAGCTGAAGAGTTTTGCTGCAAGGTTTGAGCCACTGAAGCAGAAAGGATTGCTGCAAAGTCTCTGTGATGCAATATTCTATTGCCTGCTCGGTTTAGGGGGTTTCTCCCCATGTTCTCCAGCTAGGAAACTCTCAGGTTTCACTGGAGAGTGCAGTCAAGGCTCTGTGCTCTGTCAGGCTATTGTGGAGCGGGGCTGATCAGATCCTTTCTCTTTGAGCACTGAGAGAAATAGAAACATTTCCTGAGTCACCTGTAAGATCCCTGGAGGTGTTCAAGGCCAGGCTGGATGAGGCCTTGAGCAGCCTGATCCAGTGGGAGGTGTCCCTGCCCATGGCAGGGGCTGGAACTGGGTCGGCTTTGAGGTCTCTTCCAACCCAGATTCTATGAATCTGTGATACCTTTTGGCTTCAGTAGCTCGGAAGGTGCCCATGGCATGTGCCTTAACCACCCTCTAGTGGGAATTCTGAGACATGACGGAACATTTCACTTGCATTACCATACTTGAGGCAAAGAAGTTTTATTTCAGCAGGAATTTTAAAGTTGATTTTAAAAGTGAAAAAGCAATCTTTGCAAGGATTCCCTATGCACAGCTACATGTCATCTACACAAAACTCTCTCCTGGCCGTAGTTCAGCTGTCCCCTCACCAATAATTTCTCCAGGAGTTTGTAATGCTGCTTGTTTCAGTTCAGTCTGCGTTTAGAACAAAGCCCCCATGTTAAGGATTCTCTTTTTTCTTCACAATTACAAATGTTAGTGTCAATTCCATAAGCGCTCTGAGCTAAATTTGACAAACTTAATAATGACTGCTGCTAATTTGCAGAAGACACTAAACTGGGCTTGAGTGTCTATCTGCTTGAGGATATGGAGACTTTAGAGAGATCAGGATGCTCTGGATCCATGAGCTGTGATCAATGATATAAGGTTCAACAAGGACAAGTGCTGGGTCCTGCACTTGGGTCACAAACAACCTCTTGCAGCACTCTTGACTTAGGGCAGACCGGCTGGAAAGCTGCCCAGTGGAAAAGGACCGGGGGGTGCTGGTCGATAAAGGATGAACAGGAGTCAGTAGTGGCCTAGGTGGCCAAGAAGGCCAAGAGCATCCTGGCTTGGATCAGCCACAGTTTGGCCAGCAGGAGCAGGGAAATCATCATCCCCTGGTACTTGGTGCTGTTGAANGGGTGCAGGACTCTTCTCCCAAGCAGCAAGTGATGGGATGAGAGGAAATGGCCTCAACTTGTGCCAGGGGAGGTTTAGATTAGATACTAGGAAAAGTTTCTTCACAGCAAGGGTTCTCACACACTGCAACAGCTGCCCAGAGCAATGGCGGAGTCATTAAATATACATATATTAAATATATAGTCTTAAAATACAGGCAGATGAGGTGCTCAGGGATATGGCTTAGGAGTGGATAGGTACGGTTGGACTCAATGATCTCAAAGGCCTTTTCCAACCAAATGATTCTATATGAGTAACACTTCAGTAACATAAAAATTGCACATTAGAGATCAGAAAGATAATGCTTCCAGTATCCAGAATGTTCAAGTGCATTTAAAGCACCTCACGTTGAAAAGGGAGCTTTTCCTGCAGAATAAAATCTTTTGCAGTTTTAGCTTAAAGTGCTGCACAGATGCTGAGCATTCAATCCAGAATGCAGACATTTGGTTTAGTTACAGAACTCATACAAAGCAGCAAGAAAATTAACGCTATCATCTCATCTCATTATTTCCTTCTCAAGTCAATGCAAGGAAACTGTAGAATCTCACCACATAGTGGTATTTTAACTCAGTTATTTAACTTATCCTCATTGTTTTAAGGATGGGAACACAGGAGACTGTACCAAGATACAGAGAATTTAATGACTTATGACGGTTACTAGAGTCTCTGCATAGCAGCAGGAAAACCGTTCTGGGGCACCACAAACAGCTCTATTTTTCCTGTGAAAAACTACCGGCCCGTGTGTTGTCTGAACTTAAGTCATAATCCTGCCTACTCATGTGGCTACCCGAGAAAAAGCTCTCCAAAGTAACCACATAAACCAAGTGCAAGGACGAGCACGTTTACGCTCCACCTAAAAGAGGAAACATCCCACAGATGTCCTGTGCGAGTTTCTTTCTAGCTGGTTTAAAGGGGGACTACAGGAAAGCTGGGGAGGGACAGTGCAGGGATAGGAGAAGGAGGAACAGTTTTTTCAGCTGCAAGAGGGGAGATTGAGATGAGATCTTAGGGAGAAATGTTTTGCTGTGAGGGTGGGGAGGCCCTTGCACAAGTTGCCCAGAGAAGTGGTGGCTGTCCCATCCCTGGAAGTGTTCGAGGCCAGGTTGGATGGGGCTTGGAGCAGGGGGAGATATCCCTGCCCGTGACAGGGGTTGGAAGTGGATGGGCTTTGAGGTCCCTTCCAGCCCAAAGCATTCAATGATTCTGCGGTTTGTCCTGGTGTGACCGCAGTATGAGGCAGCGTGAGAGCACAATATCTGCACAACTTCAGTTTGTTTAATGGATCCAGAGGAACTTGGTCACAGCTCTGCTATTTCTAGTACCCAGCTGAATACAGACTATATGAGATGTAGTCAGGCCTTGGCTACTGCGTACACGTATGTTAAGACACATTTTCAGAAACAACTTTTAGAAAGTGTTATTGAATATTAACAGAGCTTTAATTCTTAAACCACCAATATGCCCTTGAAATTTTATTCTCATTGACCGCATTAATACTTCTTGAGTTGCTGTTAACTAGTAAGGGCTGTCTGCTGTCTTCTAGCCAGCCTGACAGAAATACCTGTTCCTCTTGAGCTCTACCTGAGTGAAACGATAGATCCAAGACTATTTGATTTAATTCCCTTTTCCTCAAAAGGCATGACTTCTGAAAGGAAAATATCAGATCAAAACCAGAGCCTTAAAGCTGCTAGGAGGCTGAATCAATTGGGATTTATGCTCATCTGACATTCTGAGGCAAGGATGGGCCCAGACTTTCATAGCTTGAGGGTCAGTAGTTCTGGTATGAAGACCTGGGGTAACTTTGCAACTTCCCTGTGCAGACAGGAAAACGGTGTGGTCTTCCACCAGTATATATTTCTGCTGAGGAGACACAAACCCCTTCCTTCAAAATGAAAGGTAAAACGAAGCCAGTCAATGCAGTAGCTTCAAAGGTAATTACTGCCTTACATGCCATTTTCACTTCCAAAATAAAAGAGGTCTGACTGGATCTTTTACACCTATGGACTTATGCAGTTTCACCCTCCTGTCTAAAATTTCCTCTGCACCTAAATGCGGAGTTTCTTACAACTAGAAATCAATTGACCAGTGGCATATTAATGCAAAGGGGCTGCAGTTTAGGA
>WAAB01024752.1:0-16805 GCA_013389865.1 Piaya cayana
TTTTTTTCTTTTAAGATTTCTGATCCTTATAATCATATGATCAATACTGAGTTAGCAGGGACAGTAAAGTGAAATTTCCCTTCCACAAGGCTAGAAAGTAAAACCTAATTGAATTCTAAAAAGCCTACATAGAAAGAGCAAATAAACCAGGGGCTAGTTTAAAAAAAGATAAGTCCCATCACTTCAAGCCAGTAATTATTTTTAACACCTCATTTGGAACAAGTGTTTGGGCGAGCCAAGAGGGCGATAGTATTTGTGCCATCAAAGAGAAACATTTTTTCCTACAGACTAAAATCTCAAAATTTATGACTTGCATTCATAAGCTTACAGAAGAAAAATCACATCAAAGAATTATCCAACTGCATAGAATTTAAATGTCCTGCAAGATTTCTTAACTCTTTTTCAAAGGACGTGTATGAAAAGGGCTCCATTTTTGGACAGCAAAAATATAAATCTTAAGTGTTTATCAACATTGATAGTTGCAGTCAAACACATCAGGATATTAGCGTGCCTCTAAACTAAAAGTCACAAATAACTGTTCTCCCTGATTATTCAAGATGTTTCACTTGAGATCCTTATTAAAAGCCTGCAGAGGCCAATCAGGTCTATCTTGCTATTGTCCAAAAATAGATACCATATTACGTACGGGGAAATAAGAAAAATTGATAGACTTTGCAAATCAGTATCTAAATGTAGACATACTTTAATTAATTGATTTAACTACCTTAAAGAGCATCTTATTCTGGGTCTCCTATAAACTTTCTAGCAAGAAAACTTGATATCTGATTAATTTTCAAAAGTAAAATAAACATCTAAGCACAATGAGTGTGCCAAATGTTTAATTCCTCATCCAGTCATATGTAGGCTTCCAACATTCATTTTCAGATGTAATAGAGCACCAGCATGACTTGGGTTGATCATTTTAGATTGCAAACCTCCTACATTTAAATATATTTCATTGTTTCTATGGATATCTCCTGAAAAAGCACAGACTACATGCCAGAAAGAGCCTCCTACATATTATGCTGATAACGTAACCAAACATATTATGATGATGCATAGTGACAGTCTGTCAGAACATACAGACACAATGGTATTGCACACAAATACTATGACTTGACACAGACAAAAATGGTTTTGTGCATCACAATTTGCTTATTTTGGTCAGAAGGACAAAGAAGAGGAACTGGTTTAATTTGCTGAGATCTTGTAATAAGTCTGTTTTATTTTCAACCATAAACAAAATCACCTCAATTGATAAATGAAAGTTTTCCAAGGGACATCAGAGTAAGCATCTCATTGTTCTACCTTTACTTAAATTGTAAATATTGTGCTACTTACACTAAAGCCAGGGTCCTTGGAGAGAAGACTTTATGATGGTCCATAGATTTTTTTTTCCTTGTGGAAAAAGACTAAGATGGATTAGTCCTGTATTAATTATTTGCCTCACTCAATCTCTATCAAAGTTTTAATCTTTCTCAGTCTCTCCACAGTAAGTTTGAGCATGACCTTAGCCACAGATGTTTTTACTTATTGAACCATTTCTTGTTGCCTAATTACATCTAAAAAAGGTTATGCTTCGCTTCATCATGAAACCTGAAAAGCAGTTATTTAGATGCAAAATATTTCAGTTCGAACATGCCAGAGGTCAGTCTATATTCCAGGTGGAAACACATTGACAAAGTTAGTACAAAGCCAGCAGTAAAGCTTGAGGCAGCACAGCTGGGCTGCTACCTAGTGTGCATATACAGACAGTCTGCACCCCTAAGCCAGTGGGGCTGCCAGAGGCTGACAGCATCATGCAGGTCTTGGCAACCTGTGTCAGCACTAGACAAATCATAGAATCATAGAATCACCAGGTTGGAAGAAATCCACGTGATCATGGAGTCCAACCATTCCTATCAAACACTAAACCATGTCCCTCAGTGCCTCGTCCACCCATGCCTTAAACACCTCCAGGGAAGGTGAATCAACACCCTCCCTGGTCAGCCTGTTCCAGTGCCCAATGACCCCTTCTGTGAAAAATTTTTACCTAATGTCCAGCCTAAACCTCCCCTGGCAGAAGTAACTGTCTGAAGCACTCCTGTGCTTGGTCTAGATATCACCAACACATAACTTCCCACTTTATCAATATTGTTATCAGTTTGCTATCTTCAGTTAGCACTGATCACCAACACTTCACACTAAATGTCTTTTCCAATTACAGGGTCTAATATTATGTCTGCCAACAGTGTTTTCTACTTGGGATTTCTGTACCTTCCTTTTTTCCTGAAACATTTCTTTCAGTTACCATCTAGTTGTAGAACATACCTGAAATCTACTCAAAGCGTATCTCTGAATCTCATCACAAAAATCATGGTATTTTCAGAGGATTCTCTTTCCTTACTAAGGTAACACCCCAATTTTTTTTTTTTAATATAACAGACCTCTGTAGCTCACTTTTCATTTCACTTTCTGCATTCCAGTGTAAAAAGGTGTGAATCTATGAAAGAGATGATGAGAACTGAAACCCTATACTAGCAGATAACTGTATTCAAAAAGAAAAGTAAAACACAAGTAACAGACTAGAAAAAGTCTTATTGCAGAATAACAGCAGGTTTGTGTACATATTTAGCCTTAATCAAAGTATTCTTAACAAATCAGAGACAGAGCATGCTGGCATTTCTTTCTCCCTCTGACCACAATCCATCATGGAGCTGATCAACTACTGTTCGATTTGTGTTAAAATCAGTCGATTTTCGACAAAACTTATTAGGCGCCTTTTTTCCCCCCAAGTCAGTATTTTTAAAAATAAAAATTATATTGACAGAAAACACTCAGTTGGCTCCCTATAGAAATGGATCATTTCACTAGGAAATATGTTTAACATTCTCAATTATTTTATATTTTATTCCTGAAATATCTTGTAAATTTAATTTCATCCCTCCATCTTCCCCATTTCATAACTCAATAATTAAGAATTAAGCAAGCAACCATTTCACCTGGGAGGGAGAGGGGCTGTATGCCTGGGCTTTTTTTCTTCCAGGCTTTCTGTACTTACAGGGAAAGCAGGCTGTTTATATTTAAAAATCCTGCATAACTAACAGGGAAACTAGCAACCTTGGTTGCTTTTGTCACTGGAATAATCAGCTTGGGAAGCATTTGGCACTTCACATCAGTGTTTTCAATGCCAAATTATTAGATGGAGATTCCTAGTGATGCTCCTCACAGTCATGGTGACAAGCCTTTAGGTTGTGTGCAGGTAAAATCAGCTGCAGTATTGCTATTTTGAGAGGTCATTGGCTATTTTCACAGAATCCTGAACTGGGATTACCTGTGCAATTTTATATAATTATTAGCAAGCTCCTGAATGCATAATAAATCTGCCAAGGAAGTAGAAGCAAAGAGGGAGACAATACATTTGTTACATAAACCCAGCTCTTTGTACAAAGACCAACCATAGGGGTACATACATTTCACTGTATGTTTACAGGAACAGTCAGTCTCTTTGCAAATAATTGATTCATGATAAAGCTAAACTCCTCAAAAAAAAAAAAAAAAAACCACACCCAAACCCTATACCTTTATTTCTACAGCAAAGTAATTCATAGTGCTTAGTCAAGCCCCTTCCTTATCCTAAAGAGTGTTCAAACCCCAAGGGCTTTTCCGAAAAAAAAAGAAGAGAGCAAAACTGAAAGCCAGGAGACAGTCTAGGAGCCAAGACAGTTGTATTGCTTACTGCTACTAAGAAATATTAGCTGCAGTCATGGAAGACGAGGGTAGTTTGGACACAGTATAAATTGACTCTAGAAGTTAATAACCAAACGTGCACAAACAGGAAAGTGGTTCAAATCTGTACAAGCTGTACAATAGCTTACATTTCATAAATACAGAAAATCTGAATGGGGAGCTAGACCAGATTATATTCATAAGTCCTTTTCAAATAACATTGTGCTTAAATCCCACTGGAACGTTTCAGAAAAGGCTATTTCCACAGACACGCTTCTTCACACTTTCTAACACTTAGTCTATGTTTTCATTTAAACAGCTGAAAAATATTTTGGCTTTAAACTATGTTAAGAAACAAACAAACAGAAACACTCCAGTTTGCACTCTTCTGCAAGTATTTTAATTTCATATAAATATCCATATTGAGATTTTCTACATTTCTCCTCACCAATAGGTTAGAATCATGATGAAACAATTAACAAATTGGTTTTACCAATCAGAAACTAAACTTCTGGATTAGAGACCAAATTCTAACTATCAAAGATGAGTTTTCAAAGAGAACAAAAAGTAGCAACACGTGCAAAATACTAGTTTTCACTTGGGTCCGTATAACAACCTTTACAGACATTTGAAATAAATGGTGTACATCTTGGTATCTAATAAAAACGCTTGCTAACAAAACTGTGTAAAGTCAATAGAGGCCTTTTTGTTAACAGATCCTGTCAACTTTCAGGTGTATACTTAATTCATTTACTGCTCAGAGTGAAAGGATCTTTGGGGCTTTCTAGGATGATGGAAGTGTTTGGTGCTGTCTACATCTAGTTTTAACTATTGAGTTAACCCTCTTCCTGAACTTACAAGGCTTCCAGCTGACAGTTCTATTATATGAAGAATAGAAACATCAGCTGGGGGTGACTTTGAATGATGCTGCTGTTCAGTGCCCTCAAGAAATCACATGTAAGACTCAGGTGGCCAGATTTGTAATATAAATGGAGCCAGGTGTCAAGTTGCTCTTTTCAGTAATGAGACACTCATTTGTCCTCAAAAGAACTGGAAATTGGATAGATCAAAGCCCAAATACAGTGCCAAGATTACTGACTCCCGGCTGTTTTGAGTCAACAGGAGGTCTAGTGCCATCAAAACCTGTAACAGTAGCATCCTGAATTTGCCAACAAGAGATAATCTTTAAGACATATTTTAAATGGCTATAGGCTGACCTCAGCTTAATGAAATAGTGAAGAAAATGATCCTTACCTATGATGAGGCAAAGCTTATCACCCTGATATGGATAACATGCTTTGCACAGCTTAAACAACATATTCTACAGAAGGACTAAGTATAAAATGAGCTGTAAATTCACAGTACTGAAAATCATAAAATTTTAAGACCATATCAATATATTAAATAATACACCCACCAGAACTTCCATGAAATGGAAACAATATTCACTAAACAATATGGCACGGTACTGAGAAAAATATCAATGGACTAGCAACATGTAGCGGAGAGGTCAAAAAAAATAAATTGACATTAAACAGTTATTATTTCAAAGTCTTGGTTTATCCTTCTTTCTAATTCGCAGAAAATCAACCACCATTATTACTGTGTGGGACACAGATACCACTCAGAGATCTGCAAGGGATTTTTTTAAAGTTTAAGTTATTACTATTATTTTAAGATTTTTATTAAAGGGACATTTTACATTAGGTATTACTGTCTGCAAATACTGCCAAGCTTCCACAAGCCCGCTCTGAGTCAAAACCTACAAACACTTCTAATTTAGAGATATGAATATTGTCTTTTTATTCAAACATTCCCTACTGCAACATTGCTGATTCCAATAAGTATGGGCACGGAGCCAAATTGCTAACATTTTGATTTTCAAACTCCATCAGTACACTTGCAGTCTTTGTTTAATTAGATGAGTGCCGAAGGATGATAACTATGTAGAGCAGGTGCTGTGTTTAATGACCACAGAGGTGCTACTAAAGCATAATACACTGCAGGGTGAAGCCTAAGCCACCACTATAAAGAGCACGAAGTGAGTGAGTGCATGCAGGATCTAGAGGCTGTATGGCAGTCTGACAAGCTTCAATTGTTTAAAAGCAACAGTAAAGTCAGTGAGTTAATTTTTAATATTCTACCGTAGTGCATAACTATTTACAGGCCATGTATTACATTAGCTTTATAGTTCCTGAAGTGCAGTAAAAAAAAATACAGTATTGTTAAAAGTAGTGAAACATACTAAGCACAGCAGCAGCTCTGTTACATATCATCAATAATGTAAGTTTTTGGATTATTATTGGGTTTCAGGGTTTGGGGTTTTGCTGGTTTTAGAAAGTGAGGTATTTGAGGTTTGGGGTTTGTTTCTTTTTTTTAATAACCTGACTAGTCTACATGGAACATTTAACATGTAGGAGAGTCTCTGCAAGAGGGAGCTGACTCACTAGAAAACACAGAACATAGAAACGTAGGCAACTAGGAACCTTCCTAACCACAAAATTGGATTAATCATATGGATTTTTCTATCTGGAAACAGAAGGCAGTAACCTTTCTATTGGGCTATGAGTTCCCTTCACACAATTGCTCAATCGCTAAAATTCCCAACAAACCACTATTTGAAAGCTAAACTTTTGCCTTTGAAAATAACACAGAAATCATATGGGAGAGAAAAGTAAGACTGATTATATCATCTGCAGAACAAAAATGAACTGTTAAATCATAGATATGCAAAACATGAATAAGAAATTACCTAGTTAATGTTTTACCACCCCAGCACACTTTACAGTAACTCTTTGATGACACTAAGACGTGGATGTCATGGGTCACAAGGCTATGTGATATTATTTCCCCTCCCACGTTCTGCACAGGACAGTCAAATAGGCAGGACCCTCCGAGTGAAGATTTCTGTGGTCCTCTAACACAATAGCTTTCTGCCACTCTGTCAGAGAAGGAAACTTCAAATAATCATATTATAAATAAGCTGTTTCCTTTTGAGACAACTTAAATGTGAAATCATAGAATCACCAAGTTGGAAAAGACCCACTGGATCATCAAGTCCAACAATTCCAGATCTAATAGCTGTTACGTTTGCTGCCCTCAGTTACAGAGACACAATTCATCAAGAACTATAATAAAGTTGTGCATAAAGACTGTAGTGTTAGAGTGTCTTTGGAGCTAGGAAATACCAAACATATTTATTCCAGTAACACTGGCTGCATTCTCTATACTAAATTACAGTATTTATTTGAAACAAATATGTACACAAAAAGCAAAAATGCATTAAAATATTCTCTAATTCATTCATTGGGACAACAATGAATGTGCATAGGAATCAATGTTTTTTAAGGGCGTGTATATATATATATATTATTATGATGATGAATAAAAATACAGGCAATTTTGGTTACAAGCAAAACACAAGAAGTGAAAGCTAGAACAGTTTACAGAAGTTTAAATATACAATCTTTTCTTAAGCTACCTTCCACAATGTAAGCTAGGGTTAGCCTTAACCATTTTATTGTTTATGGTAACTAGAATTAGATTCACAGATAGAGATGCATTCTTTGTATATGTAAGATTAGGATCCAGGAAATTAATACAGTTCCCCCACAGTGGCAACTGCATACGATTTAAAATGAGACTGAAGAGAAAGATATGAAGTACCGACTTCTAGTTCATTTCCAGTATCAAAGAATTTCCGCTGAAGAATCCATCTCTCCTTTTCGTGTATGGAAAGATGGTGTTGGAAGGAGTGAAACTATAAGAAGTATATGTATATTACAGAATGATATATGAATGGAGCACTTATTCTATAAAAGTACGTGACAAAGACTTCCCATCTTAACAGATTACTAGTAAAGGAGAAGTTTGAAGTGGTGAAAATAAGGAGAAATGAAAAGTAAAAGATGGCAGAATTGAAAAGATTTACCCTGAGGATTATTAGACATTATTAAATATTCATAAAGGATGTGCCATCTCTAGCCCACGGCTTTTTTTCCTCTTAATGTCACTCTGATTACAGAAAAATCCCAGCAAATCCAGACTTCAAAATTCATAATTCCTCTTAGCTCTCCCTGCTTCAAAAACTATTATTGATTAATCATATTTCTCTCTGATCAGAGCTAGGAATTTCCTTCCAAAACCCTGAGAACATAGGTGACTGCCTGTGAACACTGATAGGTAGAGAAGAGAGGTGAGGTATCAAGGAAGTTTCAATGCAGTAACCAGTGTATTATGGGATCACACCATGGATAAACAACCTTAAAATATTGATCAACTACATGGCTTACCAAAATTGAAAAAAATCAATTATCAGATGCCCAAAATACAAAGACTAATTAAAGGAATTAACAGTCTAACAAGGAACTTCAAAAAGTATTTCTCATAATTATAAAGTTAAGCATAAGTATTTATTATTTAGACTCTTTGTTTCTTACCAAAAAACCAACTAAAAGCAGCATTGATACCCAGCAACAACATATTGAACTGCGGCTTATTAGTTCTTGAGTTAAACTGCTTATATCAAAACAGCTGACAAGCTTGTGAAGTCATGCAACTGAAAATGCCAGAACTGTGATGTTATAAGAAACCACTAGGCAGCTACTCCATGCACAAGCACTATTGAACTCAGTTTCTCATAAATTCTGCGGAAATGCAGTAGATTATTATTTGGTTAGTGATGTCAAGGCAGACATTTGGTTGTCTGAGTTTATAGCAATGCACCCTGTTAACCTTTGTCCAAAATCAGCCCATAAATCAGAAAAAATGTAAAATTAAGACAATGATAATTGTCTTATCCCCTTGCCTCAAGCCTGGTTGTTTTAGCATTAGAAATTACCAACAACCACTAAGTGTTTCTAACAAAATTATATTGCAAGTAGTTTTACTGACACCTTTAGTGTCTATCATTGTACAAGGCTTTAACACTGCTCCTTTCGCAGCGCTGCAAGGTTTCTGCCTGTGCAGAGGAAAACTCAGCACCTCTGGATGAGCAAAAAGTACCTAAAACCTACCAGAAAAAAAATCATCTGCTACATGGTTAGTGGAGTACACTCAGATCAAAACCTGAATGCTGCTCATGGAACAGTCATCAGCATTTTCAAATTGTTGCTCTTATTAATTAATAAGGCTCATAAGTGTCTTAAGTGTGTGTCATATCTGCAGCTGCCCTCCATAATGGGAAGCTTGGTTTCACAGAAGAGGTGCATAAGGGAAGAGAATAAAATCTCTCAAAGCCCTCTAAATTTTAATAGCCTTTTATAGTAACACTGTTTCTTATTTCTTGACAAAGATCTACAAAAATCAGTTTTGGTTCGAATGTCACTTGGCACTTTTTTCCAATCAACCTATTCAAGTTGAATATTTAAGTATTTTTGGATGTTTTAACATGGTCTTGTTAAGAGGTTATTCAAACAAACACACTTTCAGGTTATATTCCTACACCAGTCCTGTTTACTGGCTTTATATTAAAGAATGAAAAATGTTCAAAATATAGAGCATGCTAGGAGACTAGCTCCAGAAAAGGTGGCAGTAAGTATTTTTGTAGTGATGGATCAGTTTTCATATACTGTATTTTGAAATGTTTGCTGTGAACTTCTTGTCATGCTCACAAAGTTACATGTACAGATTTGAAAGGCTGCGGGGGAAGGAGAGATTGTACGTATTTACACAAATATATGCCTGTGTGTGTATATATGTTAGCACACACTTTCTTCCCTGACAGCTCTGAGTAATCCTTTCAGTTTCCAACATTCCCTTGAAGCTCCATTAGAAATACACACACAGGGGGAAAAAAAACTTAATTCAGTTGATGCCATTGCGCTATTTTTGGAAACATACATGTATTTGTTGCACAATTATTTTATTAAGTGCTTAGACAGGTACAAGATTCAGAAATGAGCAGTTACCAAGTGCCAGATATCCACACAGGCTTGCTATATTCTCTTGTCACCCCAGTGTGGCTCAGCAATAAATCAGAAAAAAACTCATACAAAAGAAAAATGCAGTCTACACTTTTGTTCAGCTTTTAGCTTTTTCACTGAAACTGATGACATGGACACTTGGAGAAGTGTTGGGGGTGTTATCTGCTATATGGTACATAGCTAGGAAATAAAATGTGCACCTCTGGTCTACCCAACTGGAGCTGGGCTATAAAGGAAGTTCTCAAACATCTGGAATCAAGACAATTTGTATAGCTGCTAAAAACCTCATTATTCGACTACAGATCTTCTTAAGAACTGGAGATTTCACGGTTTTATACATAGGAAAGATGTCTGATAAGTAAATCAGCTTAGTCATTAAAAGATGTAAATGAGAAATCCATGACAGCTGCTTCTGTTGACATCCCATGTGAATGAATTTTATATTTCAGCTCATAAAAGTCAACTGCAAGCCCTGAGCAGGGGTGAGAAATCTTTTTGTGGCAGGAGACTTATATTGAAATATTTAACTGCTAAATCTTATCATTAGGAGAAATAATTGCACCCTTCACACAGACAAGACAAGCTACACGGCAAAAGGCAGTTTATGAAATTTTTTTGGTTTGTTTTGTTTGAATTAATGTCATGTACCAGAATAAAGATGGCAGGAGAAGTTTAAGAGGACCATGAAACAAGGCTTCACTGGGGACCTACTCAGTTTTCAACAGAAAATTTATCTCCCTTTAATCCAGTAAAAACAGTCTAATAATTGTCACTGTCAAATGGTCTTCTGGAAAGGCTCGAGGGTTCAGCCTGTGGATATAATCTGCTGTTTCACACATACATAATTTTTCAGCTATGCAAAGTTGGCTCTAAATAGCCAAGGAATGTTTTGTTTGTTTGGATCTCTGTGTTAACAAGCAGTGAATAAGAGGCAATCACACAACAGAGCTCTGTGAAGAGAAACGTTACATTTAAGCAGATCAGGGCAATATTTTGGCATATGTCACTGCAGCAATAGGTAGTTTGTGTTGTTGCTTGACATGCTGTTACACCAACAAGGAACAGTCTCCTTTCTCCATGACACCCACCTTAAATACATTCATTACTCAAGCCCTACCTGTCATACAAGGGATCAAATGCCCTACATACAGGCAGGTTGGAAAAGACCTATTAGTACAGCCTAACAATGTCTTTCCACTTATATACCAAAAGAGATTATTTCTAAATATGATTTATCTATGTCTAGGTTGTGGCATATTTCAACTCAAACTATTTAGAACTGCTTTGAATTTTAATCAACACAAAAAAATTATGTGTCTCCCCTTAATTTAGGGCTTACCTACCTTCGAGAACAGAACGTACAACAGTGTTTTCAGTATTTGAAAACGAAAGACAGCAGCACAACTTTCATCTCAAGCTTACTTATCTGTTTACCTTAACTGTAATACCCTTCATTTATATTTTTTTCTTAATTTTGTACACTGTAAAATCGTGTATCTTGCCTTCTCATAGCGTATTAGTCACAATTCTGCGTTGCCACACATCCAGCAACATCATGCCTACCATTTTCCTAAGCTAAAATGAAAAATGAAGTCTGCTTCTAGGAAGTGATTCATCTTAATCCCTAAAATTTTATTTAGCTGTCATCTCAAAAAATCATCTCTGTGAAACATTAAAGATAATGTAATAGAACAGTAATAGGGAAATTACCTTTCTTCTTAATGCCTCATTACTGATATTGCTAGTATCTCGTATCTGCATCTGATACAAAAGGTATCTCAAGGGTAGTTTTAGAAACACAAATGATAAATAATTTTTCCCTCGTTTATCTAACAAAAAATACAGACAGGTTTCCATATTCATAAGCCATTAAAAGTATTACCAAATGCCACATTCTTTGATGTTCTTGTAACAAGTCATCATTATAAGTGTCCAGAAACTTCCATTATCAACAGCAATAAGAATTTGCTTCACCATCAACTGCCTGAAATGTTGCAGCAACTGTTACGGTTTGTTTATTACAAGTCAAAGCCTGCGAAAAGTGAATGAGAACACTAGTTTCACTAACTGAGTATCAGTAGAAACAATGCTGTAAATAAGAAGACTCAAGATTTCATCTTGATTTTCATACCACACTTCCCCAGTTTCAGAATGAGAACTGATCCTCCCAATAGACTGCTTATTATATCAACATGCAATCTTGAGGAGCAAAAGAAATCAGAACACTTCCTTTTGTCTACTACTTTTACATCCTGTTTCACTAAATGTAAGTATAAGACAGACGTAGTCTTCAGGCTGTGTCTGAACAGTACAGCTTTGTGTGTGTTTAGACCTCATAGACACATACTATCAGATATTTTCTTTTATGACTGTGCTATGTGGTGCTCTGGTAACAGAGTGATGACAACGCTTACATCTATCCCCTATACTCCAACCTATGACTCCTGATAGAGCTCATGCTAAGCAATCCCAATTAAATTTTATAACCCATTTAACATGAGTAAGAACAATCCCTAATGAAAACTTCATTAAATATCATTTAGAAGACCAAGATTTGAAATTAATATCGCAGCTTCTTTTAAAGACCGAGCTCAGGAAATCTGGACATGTCCAACAGTCCTTCCAGGGAAAGTAGTTCTTTTTTCACATATTGCAGCTTTTCAATTATATCAGACGTCCAAAGCAAATATTCCTTTCTTAAAGCATGCCAAAATAGAATGAAATAATTTCTAAGGTAATAAAAATTTGTCTTTCGTATTCATACAATTCCAAATATACAGTGTAGCATTGGCCACTAAAAAGTCCTATGCTGGTTAGTTATCCCACAAGAGAGTGAAAATGCTACAACAGAAAATGCACACACATACAAAAACATGAGTAAGCCTTCAATACCATATAACCATCATTTAAACACCAGAGAACAATTGTTCATCATCTTCATAAAAACATTGTCTATTCCATTTAGTCCTTTAAGAGAATTTAAAAGACTTCATCTTAATGTACCCTAATTCCTTTCAGAATTTCTCCTGCATATTTAATAAAAACATAAAATCAGCTGTATCTCTAAGCAGAGATCATTTAATGAAGACATTCCTGAACTAATGTTTTCACCAGGTGTTAGCAGCAGAACACAATGCTATTAAGTGGCCTCTTCTCCCAGGTGACGNTTTTCAAGCAAGATTCCTGATCTTATTATTAAAAAATAAGATATTTCCAATAGAAGGAAAGTTAACACTAAAATCTATATTAAAATCAAATCAAGTGTCAAGTGGTTTTGAAGTTTTGAAGTTGAACTGGACAGTAGTCTGAGACAAAACCCCTTTGCTTATTTCTTTATTTTAGCACTAATAGAACATTCTCATGGAATCATAGAATCACCAGGTTGGAAAAGACCTATTCACATTACCACTAAATTAAGCAGCTCAGTTGGGTTGACTAAAATGGCATTGGTTCAGTCTGGAACTCTCAGCTCTGTAATGAGTTAAAATTTGTGCTTTTAGTAGCAAGGAGACAGAAAGATTTCTTTTTTAAAATGTAAGAAAAATTGCATCTGAACTGTGTATCAGACTTTGCCTAAAAGCAAAAGGCTTGTGAAAGCATTAGTAGCCCATGCCACACCTCTGTTTTGAGGCCTTGTTTTATGTTATGTTCTCCACTAGAAATATAAACTTTCTAATCGACCCTTCATTTCACAGCTGGCAGCTTGTGCTCAGTCAATAAATGCCCTTGGAACTCTGAAGTCACACCAGTAAAACTCCTAGTTCAAAATAAAATCTGAAAAATAAAGCTACATCTAAAATTAGGCTAAAAAATCCACAGACAACTCTCAAAACAGGATGTATGTTGACTTCCTAACTTGGACTGAAAGCTACTTGATGCTGTCACTGGCAATGGCTGAGCATTCATGATTTCTCAAAATACCTCTTCAGGCTATCTAAAGAAACTTCTTAAGATAGACTTTTCAGATGCATTTCAAATTTGGTGCCTTTTCTCACGTTCACCTTAGCTGGTTTACAGTATAACCACAGTAAAGTTCCATAGATAGTCTCTTCACTCACCCTATACAAATAACAGGAGTCTATCACCTCCTCTCCCCCCATCCCCCAAAACACCATGTAAAAATTTCATTTCTTCCCTCCTAAGCCCTAAAGTGTTACTATAAACAGGAGCAATTTGTGATTAGAATCCAAGCTTTAGAAATTGTTTAAATTTGCAAGTTCAGGTGTCAATAGTCTCAAATCTGATCCTTTATTCCTTTAGCTAATACATCAGAAGTCATTAGCTGATGATCACAGCCAATCCTGGGCCAATCTCCCAGTACAAAAAAAGACAACATAAGACCAGATTCAAAATATCTATGTTTTGAACATTTTAACATACAGGGTATTTCTCATAATAAACCTTGTCATAATTTAGAACCATTATTCTGCCTGTATGGGTAGAAAATACATGTTATATTTGGAACTGCCTAAAAAGCTATATTGGCATTTAAAGAGGCATTTTATTATTATTGATTCACACATCTCTCATGAGCACTATATTACTGAAGTACTGGCGCTTTTCAGACATTCAGTTATCAAAGATGACTAAGATTCATAGAAATGTTTTCCTGTTTTCTTTATGCCTAGGAGGGAGGAAAAAGAAAGCAGGATGTTCAGTAGGTGCAACGATGATATGAGCAATGCCATAGGCAAATGGCAAACCCACTGGCTCACTCCATTTTAATCACTTCCCTGGCCTTTGTTATCAGATCAGCAAGGGCCCATCATCAATTAAGAAAAACATCTCTAACTTAAGCTTTACAGTTAGGCACCACACAACAACAAAGCATATTTCCATAGACCTAAAAAAATACATTGGATAATTTCGCTAAAGCAATTTTCTTACTTTTTTGCTGTAACTTACAAATGTCATCGTTGTCTTCACTTCTTAGGCAGATGGATGCAAAGGAACATAGAGAAGCCAAGTTGCAAACATATTCTATACTTCAACGGCTGTTACTGAATACACCTAAGCCCTATCCACTTTATTTCCAGATTGTCTATTTATAACTGCCTCCAAAAGGTGTTCAGTGCACTCTCAATTTCAGTCTTTTAAAGGCAGGAAGAAAGTTTTTTTTNCGAACAAATACAGCTAAAGCTCTAGGGGAACAGGGAACTTTCAGAGTGGGATTTTTGTTAAGAGGGAAGGTTAACTGACCAGTTCTCTTGTACAAAAAGAAGAGGACAACAGTCTTACAATTTACGTGTACCCATCAACAAAGCTATAACAACCATCATGAAACACACTCTGTCAATCTGGCTTCCTTTGAAGTAATCACTATTCTGAAAACGCTGCACTGGGATCCGCCAGCATGAAACTGCAGAGTGCTACCGACGTGAGTTTTATGCCTGAGTATTGACATACATTACAGAACCATCTGGCTGTATTTGGAGCGTGTGGAAAAAGATCAGGTTAAACTATTGGACAGAAACATCAGTGTAGTATGCAGGAATGGTTTGCAGCTAAAAGCATAGGGTAACATAACCACTTGATCTTCAAGAGACCTAGCTTGCATAGAAGAACAAAAAAAACCCAAATATGATTCAAGATATTAAGCTTTGAATTTGTTCCCCTCCCGTTAAGGCAGAACTGCACCAAATCTTCCTAGTGACAAGTATAAATGATCATCTGTTTTGACAACTGAACCACAACAGACTCCTGCAGTGCCAGTTCATTTTTGGCAACAACTGGATTATATGGCCAGCACTTCCCAAAGGCAGGGACTCGGAAACCAGAGGAATAAGATTCTAGCATGTGCAGTGCTACTAGATTTTTCCATAGGCGATTCAGAAGGATACATATTGCGATACACATTGCTGCAGTAGCACAATCCAGGCTGGAAACATTCCTTACTGGGACTATTACACTTGTCTGTTTTTCTGCCAGAAGCTTTTTACTGGACTTTGGAAAAACCTAATTTAAAATAAAAGAAGTGGAATTATCTTTTTGATATTGATGCTACAGTTATATTCACAAGAAAAAAAGCAACCCCAAAAGACTAGACTCTCAGTTGGCCTTCAGTCCCCTGTCTGAGAAGGTACAGAATCAAGGACAAAAAACAAGCAAAAATAACCTGCACTAACAACTCTGTTTTAAGATGTTATTAGTACCTGTTCCAAGTTAAGATCCATTCAACTGTTGCATGTAGCGATTAGATTCTCTTGACTGTTTGAAATCAAACTGAGAGCAATCTTTTGAATTTAGTTAACCTGATTGGATTTGTATTTATTTCAATTTGTTGTTCTAAATGTGTAATACAACTTTTGCTGCAATATTGACTGTTAATATAAACTCAGGGGTTTAGTTACACACAAGGCTACGAACATTTAAAGTTGGCTCTCAAAATCAAGCATAAGAAAAAGGTAGAACAAATCTTGATCAGAAAGTCTGAAAATAGCTTTCTGAAAACATCAATATTTTCAATTATGCATATGCACTGCTTATGCATATTTTCTTCATGCAGCAATGACAAATATTCTCTGTGAGAAACAAAGCAACAACCTGAGAGAAAAGCACAGACAAGGAGGTGGGGGACGTGCATTGCTTCACATGAAAGACAATTTTGGTACAGCTAGATGTGATTAAGCAGACTTCAAACTTTTATTTTCCAGTTTTTAAAAAAGGAACTTTAAAACCATGTTTTATCCACTGAGACATTGTGATCTTACAGTTAAGATTATGCATTACTTTGAAATGAACTGTCACTAACAGTATAAAGCTTTGGTCACATCAGTTATTAAAATTAATGACAGCTTTGTTACTGAAAAAAAACACAACATTAATGAGAATGAAACACTGTTTCAACAGGGGTTTTTAAAAACTAAAGTAGGCTCAGTTTTAATATGCTGGACCAAAATCCAAATTTTAATGATAGTAAGAGGATTTCTAACATAGACTTATGGTACCTTTTCACTGCTTTATGAAAGAAGAGTTTTAAGGCCTTGAATAAATATTAATTTTTGACTCATATTACTCTACAAATCATCATTTTCATCTATTAATAGTGACTCATTGAGGCTATTAATTAACTATCTAAAGAGAACGTAGGTTAATTTCTTGTGTTACCAGAAAAAAAAGCATAGTTGCCACAGATGTACATAATGAGACAACAGAAGTCCCTGTACAATGAAG